>MWSO01000231.1:0-58042 GCA_002116355.1 Dothistroma pini CBS 116487
AATTTAATTAATATAAACTTTCTAGGTTTTAAAGTACTTTTAATAGAAGATAAGAGTAAGGAGACGTTAAGGAAAATATAAGAGTATATAAGCTTAGTTATATTAATTATACAAAGTATAAGTATTAGAGGTAGTAATAAGATAGTATCTTCCTAATATTCTTACTAAGTTATTTAAGTAAGTAGAATAGTATACTATAAGGATTCCCTATAAGGTTACTATATTACGAGATTATTTGTATATAGTTAGAGATCTATCGAGTGCTATTAAGGCCAAGAGCAAGGATAAAGCGTTATCTGTACTTTATATAATACTATCTACGACGCTATATAGCAATCTCCACGGAAGTGACAGCCTTCTGTCCCGATTTCGGGTTGTACGGCAGCTGAATAGCTGGAATTGGCGCCGGCACATCAGCTAGACTCTCCGGCTCAATGTAGTCCTTGTGTGCATTGACCCTCAGTCTTAACTTCCTGCTCTCAGCATACACAACCCTCCTCATACGGTTAGTGCTGCCAAGCGGCTGGTGTGACTTCAAGCCGTGCCATCCATTGACAGTAATGCGATCGTCCCACCAGACGCGGAACTCAGGCAGCCAAGAATCTTGTGGGTCAAACTCGAGCTCAGCGACCTCGTGGAATGGGTACTTCTTCTCATCCCACTCAACACCAATGTCCTCCACTGGCTGATCGTCGAGGTTCTCGAGTAGCTGGACGCAGAACGAGTAGGTGACTTTGTGGTTCTGGTGGAAGGCGCGGGCGTGCTGGGAGAGGATATTGATCGGATCGTCGTCCTTGAGGTACTCCTTCTCGATCTTCTTCTGGGCCTCACCCTTGGGGAAGACACCAAACTTGGCGACATAGTCACCGTATCGGTATGCGGATTGGGACCACTCCTTCATGGCAACCACTGCACGCTATATCAGCTTCACGAAACACCACACATCCACACTCCAACTCACAGTGCTGTCGATCAAGTCTCGCCGGAAGAGTCGCCACATCAGCGTCTGGACGCGCGCTAAGCTCTTCTCCAAACTTGTCCAAAGTATTCCAGTTGCGCTCAAGCGAATCCGCAATCTCGCAAGTAGCCACTGGAGTTCTCAACTCAAGGACTGGGTAGTTGTTGAAGGTAAAGTCCTGAGTCTTCTTGTCCTCGCCCCAGATCTTCTCGCCCTCGACACCAAAGACCTTGATACCGATACCACGTGGCTGCGGGACGTTGTCGGGAAGAATCTTTGGAGTGAGCGAGGAGTAACGCATGATGCAGTCGTATGTGCCGCCTTTTGCAAACATGCCCTGCGCGAGGTGGGCAGGGAGATGCTCGTTGACCTTGAACCGGCCGATGACACATCCTTGAGTCTTCAAGTGGGTTCCTCGGAGACAGTGCATGTGCTCGTTGAAGTTCATCATTTGCAGTCGGTTGAACTGCTTAGACACCTCCCAGATCTTGTCGAGCTCGCCTTCCTGCTCATACTCGACGCCCTTGGCATCCCAGCGCATGTACTTGTCCTGTTCGATGGAGCCCATGTTGCCTGATAATGCTGGTCCTTGCTATTGTGTTTCGATCCCAAAGCAGCTCTTGCTGATGTCCTGAAAAAGTCGGGACAGAATGCCGGCGATGACCTCTACCTTATGCGCGTCTCGTTGCTCCTCCCACTTCGCGTCGCTGCCACGAGAAGCATGCACGGCTCCCAAATCTCCATATTGCCGGCAGACGCCTCGACCTTTCTGAGTGTACGATCAGCGCCACAGCCGCACTTTTGGCGGAGGGGACGGGTGCCGTTGCGGGGTGCATCAGGTGGCAGGATGGGTCTAGAATTGTCTTTGCCGTCTTGCAATTGGGCGGACGAGAGTCTTGTGCATGAACGATTCGAAGGCAGCTGGTAAGATGATTTGGAAGATGCGCACGCTACGTGTACCTGCTCGCTGTACCTCGCCTGTGCCTGTATCGATCTTTGTTTCCGAGATGCGATGCGGAAGATCGTTGCAGGAAGCTTTGTGGAGGAAGAGGGGAGCTGGGGTTAGAGTTTGAGACAAAGACTGGTTTCGGTCAGCTCGTGACGAGGTAAAGTGATTGGTCAAGCTGTTCATGAATATGTCTTGGCCGCTTTTCCTACCGAATGACTTGACCTTGAGGGCTCCCTAATGATGCTCTCCCTATTGATTGATGCGAAATTCAGTGCCGAAGTTCCGCAGGTACAGAGCCTGCAGCGATGACGATGAGCATGGACTCGCTGAACACGGGAAACGATGTCGACGATCTGGGTTGCAGATCTGATCCGCCACGGCCAGACCTTCCTACAAAGCATAGAACGAGATGTTGACCACCACATTCATCTTAATGTCCTCCGGCTGATACTCAAAAACTGAGCCGCCAACCTCCTCCCAACCCTCAGCGTCAGCCTCTGCCAGATTCTTCCGACTACCCTCGATGCCATCAGTAGGAATGCGGCCCATCTTGGGGTTCGAAGAGGCGGCATAGATCTGTGCCTCTTCTAGAATATATGGCACGACCCGCTTATATCCAAGAGCCTGCGCGTACTCCAGTGCCTTCTGGTGAGCATTTTTGGCTGCCTGTGTGCGTAGCTCGGTGCGGTGAGCGTCCTTGGTCTCTTCTTTCAGGATCCACTTCACCGGTTGGGATTCGGTATGTGGCAGAGCGGACAAGTCATTGATGAAGCCGCCAATGGATTGGAACTTTTGAAAATGAGCTTCGAAGTCTACGGAGGCTGTCGAGAATGCATATCAGTCATGTCTCGCGGATCCGATGGCAGAAGATATGCCCAGACGGCGACTTGTTACCACAGCGCAACACATACCTGTGAACTCAGGAGCCAATTGAACTTGGTTCTGATGATCCCAAGGATGGTGGATCGTCTCTGTCAAGGAAGTCCGACTCCGGAAGTCGATACTGGCAAGCTCTCTGCCCTCAGCAGTGTTGATGTGGGGTCCAAGTTTGCGCAACAAGGTCTCAATTTTGCGAGTCGTGCTGGCGACAACTTGAGCAGCAGTTTGCTTGTTCAGTTCTTTACAAGAGACTTTGATACCCAGAACGGCGCGCTCAGCTGCAAGTGGCAAGGAATGTTAGAATGTGGTACGAAGCGATCATAGCCCTGCCAGCGAGATCCATGGCTGGAGAGTAGCGTAGAAGGTCGTAGCTGACTTACCTGGAAGGTGAATGATGGATTCGCCCTTCAGACTGATCTCGAACTTGGTGTCCATGTCGTACGAGTCGATATTGGTTGGTCTTGTATGAACGAAGCAGTTGTTCTGCATGATGCAATCTTATAGTGGAAATATTCTAGGCAGTGGTGCTGACCTTTGATGCCTTGGAAATTTGATCTACGTTTCGTTCCACCGCGGCACTCCCCATCGCACATTTCGTATGCTGTGACTCGTCGCTTGCCGCTGAATGCCATCCCGGATAAGGTCACCGCAGGCGGAGTCATGGGCTTCAAGTTGTGATGCATCGTCCGTGTTGCCTGAGAAGCTGTGCCTGTTGCCTGCTGCTCACCGGTCCGCCGAATTTGGAAGTTGATGTAAGCCTGTACGGTTGGAACCCAACGTTGATCGCTCAAGAACAAGCAAATACTGTGTAACTTCTTTGTCGCACAAGAGTCCTGCAGACTTCGTCGAGGCGATTTGCGGTCATCAACATCGAAATCCAGTCCGTGACTGGTGTACCAGATCCATATCTCAGGACAATATCGCGACAGCACCGAGCGCAGCAGCTGCACCAGCGAACACTGCACGATACATGTTCTGTGTACTCCACTTGGCAAGCAGTACTCTGATCTCGTTCTCGCTTGGTGCATATGCTGAAGCATGAGCTGCTGCCTCCAGTGCCTGGATGCCTGACCACATGATCGCTCTGGTGTAAGCAGGAATACCCAAAGGCAACACCGCCGCTGCGGCATAGAGGTACCTCTTCTGGACGGTTTGGGCTGCCAAAGATGTCAATCAATCTATGCAGTCTTCATAGCATTCCTTGGACTCACTACTATACGCCAGGAACGCAAAGCAAGCAGACAACGCCGCCGCGGCCGGTGGTACTACCTTCATGCCCGAGTGAAACAATCTCGACCATTGCTTGGTCGCTAAATCCGTCGGTGCCATACTGGCGACTGGCACGCCTAACAAGCTGAATGACGCGATGTATGCTGTCGGGAGTAAGCGTGTACCTGAACAAACACACGGTAAGGGAGCCTACCTGACAAGGCAGAGGCGCCAGAGAGGCCAAGCACCTGAGCGAAAGGCATCAGCTGCTGAGACTGCGATGCCATAATGGAATGGCAAAGTTCAAATGTCGATGTTCTGCTTGATGGAATGCTGTTCGATGAGACGCGGGTGGTGATACGCCTCTTAGATGCAGGGACTTCAATGATATATACGGAGCTCAGTCGGACTGATATCTATCTTTGCGTCCGGCAAGGAGATAGATTTCTTTCACAAGATGTTGTTGTCTCGGTGAGGGTGCATCCTGCTCGGACTTTCGGGTCTCCGGGCAAGGTGACCGGCAGAAAAGGTCAATCTTCAGCCGGCGGCAGCAACCTGAACATCGTTCTTCTGCTCTCTGAACAACAATAACAACATCGACCGATACTATCATCGTGAAGGCACGTCCGAAAAACTACGAGTCATCACAATATATCCAATGGCTGGTCAGGCTCACGCGGTTTGTCAGGAGATAGGTTGCGTCAGGAGAATCGGGTGAAAGCCAGTTGTACCACATGGAAACTACCCATTGTTGCAGAGAAGCATTGTTTCAAAGCGAATGCATATCTCCAATTTGTAACTACTGCCTATCGCGGTTGGCCGATGCTGCCCGGCTAAGATCTCAGGCGAAGCTTGAGCTGCATGGCATGGGTGTCGAGCAGGCAGCGGCAACCTCGCGATAAGCGCGAATCTCATGTAGGTATTGACAATAGCATGAGCGCAGTAGGTCAAGCATCATCACAGTCGACAACTGCTCCAAAGATCTGGTCGTGATACAACTGATCTAATATGGCAGCATCAAACTACACCAACCGCAGCATCCCGAAAATCTCCCTCGCCCAACTCCCCCAACAGAGTCGACGAGATCAGCCATGTGTCGATTGCGAGATACAGGGTCCGATCGAAAAGTGTGCGAAAGTGACGCGGGCAGAGTTCACGAAAGCCGCGATGGAGAGGAACTACAATGCACTCAAGGCGAAGCAGACGCAGATAGTCAGTGAGAGAAGGTCGTTGCATGATGCGAATGTTCAGGTGGCTGCAAATGCATAATGAAAACCACCCAACATGGAGAAGTCCCAGACCATTCCTGCCTATTTACTTAACTCGCCTTCGCACAACTTCCAAGATCCTTTTTCTCCACCTTGGCCCCAGGCATAATATCAAAGTCAAAAATATCCACCGGCAATCCCAGCGTCGTGCACGCATTAGGAATATCCACAATACCCGCAATATGCCCTTGCACCGGGGCGCAGCTCAACAACAGGTAGGTTTGATAATCATCATATCCGAACCTCCTCAAATATTCAATGACTCGCAGACACGTCTGTCGATACGCCACCGTAGCATCGAGATAATGCTGCTTCCCATTCGAATCCACAGAGAAGCCTTCAAAGTAGATATGCCGTCCAGGTCCGAATTGAGGCTCCACAGGACCGGGAATATAAATTGGACTCTTCAGCCCCAGATCCGCCATGCCATTCTTGATGACCTTGAAATTGATGGTAATCACACCCGCAATTTCGATCGCGCCACAGAACGAAATCTCCCCATCACCCTGCGAGAAGTGCAAATCTCCCACACTGAACTTGGCGCCCTTGACATGCACGGGGAGGTACACCTTGGACCCTCTCGAGAGGTTCTTGATATCGCAGTTTCCACCATGTTCCGGCCTTCCAGGAATGGTCCTGGCTCCTTCATTGCCGACTTTCTTCTTAATCTCATCGCTGGCGTTTCCACCGGCGTGGACGTTTACAGGCTCGGGCGGTTTGGCAACATCGCGGGTGGAGAGTTCGGGGTGGTTCTTGCAAGCTGAGATGAGCTCGCCTTCGCGGATGTTCCAGGTGTTGAGGACTTCGGCGGAGGGAGCGCAGCCGAGGATACCTGGGTGGATGAGGCCGGCGAATTTGACGCCGGGGATGTGGCGGGAGGTGCAGTGAATACCTTCAAAGTCCCAAATGGCTTTGGCGCTGAGGTAATATGTTAGTGATGTTTGATCGATGGGGCGATGCGGTGGAGTCTTACGGCTCGGGATAATGCTCATCCAAGAAGCCACCGCCATTCTCTTTGGCGAAGACGCCTGTGAAGCCCCATGGCTGTCGTTCGAGAGGCTGCACGTCTTGGATGTCCACGAGAAGGATGTCACCAGGCTCGGCGGTCTCAATCTCGAAGGGTCCGGTCAAGTAATGGATCCTCGTAAGATCAACATCTCTCATATCATCTGCAGAGTCATTGTTGCCAATCTGTCCACCAGTCCAGTCAACGCATTCAATCTTGACCGTCTCGTTGTTTTTGATCGTACCGTAGGTGGGGATGTCAGGGTGCCAGCGATTCTGCGTTAGAGCTTGTCAGCACGTTGCCACAGGTATTACTAGACCTTGATGGTGAGTTCAACGTACATGTAAATATGGCTCTGTGCCGGCATCCTTTTCAAGGTCTACTTTCGCAGCATAGCGAATCTGATGCTCTCCATTCTTGACTTTTTGCTGGAAATCTTTCTGGTACTTGGTTGCGGCCATTTTGAGCGCGGTCACAGTCAAGGCAGCAAGGGATGGAAGAGCAAGATAGAGACGCGAAGAAGATGTAGAAACTCCGCTAACCCACCTTCCTCGTTGCCGTCTTCCTGCTCCCTCTTCAAAGCGGGGGTCATTCCATCAGCGATACGTCGTTGCAGGAGCGATAAGCCAAGGTAGAGCTTCGCGGCGGTCCAGGAGGAGACATCGTAATCTCCAATGGAGCATATCAAGCTCCTGGGCAACAAGTAGAAAGGCTGATAAGAGTGGCGCGTAAACGAAGCTGTTACGTGTATGTGATGAGCTCTGGTGTTGCGGGGCAAGCTGTTGGAGCTCGTCTGGGTCCTGGCATGGGGGAAGCTGTTTGACCAGGATCTTCAGTCCACGTTCCAATGCCATGTCGCCAGCACTATCCTTGAGCCATTGTACAGGTTGCAATGCACGGAGATGTCGTCATGTATGTAGCTTTGCACTCTTCGTGCTGTTACTATACTGCTGTGCTGTTCTACCAGTTATTCGTGTACTCATGTTCAGGTAAACTGCTTATCCAGATTGCCAGTCTTGTCCGCCCGGGCCCGCTTCCCGCTGGTTGTGGTATTGAACTTGTCCAATGCATCCAATGGCAGCGATAGGAACTCATGCTTGTTCTCCCATCTTATATCCCTCTTCTTGAACTCTTCTGCTTCCGCTGGCGCTGGAGGCGGCTCCGTGATCTTGGTGATGAGGTATGCCGTCGAGGCTTCAGCGACGCCGTATATGAGTACACCGAGGAGTGGGATCTTGAGGAATACGAAGAAGGCAAGCGCGAAGCCGTAGAGGACACCTTCGCGGTCGTGGAACCACTTTCGCTTCTGCTCGGATGTGTATCGTATGCGCGAGAAGTATGGGTCCAGCTAACAGTGTCAGCATCTTGAAGCACCATAGTCTTTGCCTCAAAGTGGGGGATGACAGGCTGCACTTACCAGCTCTCGCATCAAACTCCTGCTCGAGAAGTAGCTCTGCAGGAACATCACCAAATACCGCTTCGGCAGGAAGAGCGAGCTCCCAAAGACGAGCACCGCAGGCTGCAACCCCACCGCCTTGTTGAAAGTATAGAACGACGCCGCCGGTAGCACGAGCCGTCCAATATACGGAATGAAAGACAGAAGATATATTCCCAACGACAAGCCCGCCTTCTTCCCAAACCTCATAAAGAACGCACTCATCGCCTCTTTCGGATCCTTCTTCTGCGCCGTCTTCGCATGTTCGCTGTAGAGCCGTAGGTTCGGGTAGTACATCGCTCTCAACCCCGAGGGATCCTCGGTCTTGTGCTTCTGGATGTACGTCTGGTCAACCCATTGGAGGGAGTTCATGAACATCTGGTCCATGGCGGGGCTGAGGTATCGCATGAAGGACATGAGGAAGAAGGGAACCTGGAGGACGGAGTGCTCGATGAATTCGATGCCGTCGATGATGTCTTCGTCCCAGGTTGAGGCGGAGAGATCGGTGAAGAGGCCGAAGAAGCGGATGAGGACGCGGATGCCGAGGGTCTGGTGGAGGGAGGTGTGAGTGGATGGATAAACGAATAGTCTATGAGCGTTGGACGTACTGGTATAGCCACCAACAGCCTGATGGCAATGCCTGCCGCTACTGCCAGCGCTGCCTGTTTGTAGTGCTCTGACGAGAACAATTTGGGATTCTGGAGTGCTCTGTTCGCGCCCACGAGAGTGAGCTGGGCTCCCCGGACGATGGAGTTGAGCTCGAAGCTCCCGAACGAGCCATAATTGCTCATCTTGGGCGGTTCCTGAGGATGTTTGGTGACTGTTCGGATTCAAGCATTCGAGCATGTGACTAGATCTACCACGCTTCCAAAATCCTGGTCGCGACGGACGTCACTGCGGGGCGTGGAAAGGAAACATTGACAGGCATTGTGACGGGGCCATGTCAGTCACGAGATCGCCTCGAGAGCTGTGCATATTGTTCTCGTCTTTCGCGCATTCACGGACAATGGCTAGCTTCTGAGAAATGTTGATCCTGTTGCCGACGAACAAAGACGTCGTCGTGCCGACATGAGAACCGTCTCGCGTCACGCGCGTAGCTTTGCGCCTCCCGAATGAACCGTTGTGCGTTGTGACTAGAGAGCTGTTCTATCACAGGAACCACTTCATTCCACACTGCAAGCCAAGGAGGCACCCGTTGACTTGTCTCTCCTTCACGCGACCATCCAACGATCTTATCACTCGTCATATGTCAGTCGCAACGTCGCCGTCATGTCGACCACGGCACCGAAAACGCCAGAACAAACACCGCGCAAAGTCGCCCTGAATCGATCATTCACGCTGCCCTCGAAGATTGCGACGACGAGCCGCGCGACACCGACTGCTGAGATAGGAGCTGCCGAGGGGATTGAGACGTTGTATACACATGCCAACGCCAAGGTGATCAAGTTCACGACGAGTGCCACTTCGCGACCAGGGAGCAGTGCTGGCACGCCGAGTCCTGGTGGTGTGCATGGACAGCAAGGAACGTTGCCATGGGCGACCTTGACCGAGCAGACACTGGCTGCGGGACCTTTGGAGATTTACCGCGTGCCGGGAAGTGTGTCGTTTCTGCATTCGGGAAGTCTGTTGCATGCGATCTTGCCTAGGAGCAACTGTTGGTGTGTGGATGGTGTCAGCAAGTTTGCGATGCGGGTGTTGTCTGCAACGTACTATCGCATCGAGCTGTCAGGCGAGTCGCCTGAGGATTTAGAAAAGGTGGAAGAGTTCAAGGAGTGCTTGAAGAAGGTGCTGTTCTACGAGAGGACCGCATGTCCATTCGCCAGGACGTTTTCTGTGGATCTGCCAGTGGAGCCGGAGATCAAAGTGAGAAAGAAGGTCAAGAGCCATGGACGCGCAAAGAAGTGGAAGATGGATAGAGCATACAGCTGGAAGCCTGAAGATGGAGAGGAGCCTTTACGTAGAGCCAGCGAATCGTCCGGCAGTGCAACAGAATCGGACGCAGAAGGCTCCAGCTCGGCAGAGGACACAATACCAGAGGTAACAAAGGTGGCGGACGCTTGGAAGCAGATGAGGGTGGACACACCGACCAGACCTAGCGTTCGCGAGCGCGCCATGGGCATCAACATGCGATCAGTGACAGCGCCTCCACACCTGTCACTGCAAGGCACACCACCTCCGCCATCGCGATTACGAGAGAGCCTTGCTCCAGAACCGTCAGAACGATCGAGATCACGGTCGCCGCAACAAGAGCCAGGCGCGATGAACCCTACGACGCTCCGACCGTTCCAAGCGATACCCACAGACATGCCACCGTCACCTCCAGATTCGAGTGCTGGACTAGATTATGTCGACCACCCGACAATGCCCGTGGAGAGTGCTCTGCCATCAAAGCCGGATAATGCTCCGGACGATATTAACGAGCGTGGCAAGGGGGGTGAGGAAGCAGATTCAGCTCAAGAGCCTGAACATGGTCTAGACATGGAAGCAAATAGTGAAGCAGAGGACGACATGCGCGCACCAGTCCTGCTCACAGAGCACGCGGAGCAGCATATCAGGATACACGATGAAGCACGGGATGGAGTGATTGCAGAAGACGAAGACGAAACAATACATGATGAACATGACGACCTGGCATATGGCCGAGGAGAAAGCATTATTGACGACTCCGTGGTTGCAACAGGAGAAGATGTTGGGGATACAGTACCAGGACCAGACTCAGAACCGACCAAGGGCTGGCTTGACGATGCAACCCCACAACCAGATACTATTCCAGAAGAGCCACTCGAAGATGACCCATACGCCCAAATCCAAGCCCGAATACAAGCTCGCCGCAGTATCGGCGGCACAACGACTTCCTTCGCACCCAACACGAAAGGACCCACACGCCGCTCCTCTTCCACAACTGTCTCCACCGCCTCCCTCTCATCTAGGAGATCAGACCTGAGCCGGCGTAGCCATTCCTCTCAACAACAGCAGGCTTTCGCCACAGCACTCGTGCGGAAAGCCTGCGCCGTCTTCCTCGGACCACCCGCCTCACTCGTCGCTATCATGTTACGAATTGCAGCACGGTTTGCGCGAGGCGCATTCCCTTTCTTTGAAAGTCCCCGAGGTACGTTTCGAAAGGCGCTCGTCGTCCTTCCAAAACATGCGCGTGCCTCATCTCGTACTCAGCCTTAGCCGCTGAGGCGTTTGCACGTCGTTCCCGAGTATAGCTAACACGTTTTGTGCAGGGATGGTAAGGAAGGTGCCCGGTAGTTTCGATCTTGCTGGCAGTGATGTCGAAGATCTTCATGGACTGGACTACGATGACGGTGAATGGGGCGAAGATGACTTTGGCGTTCCAATACGGAGCCCAATTCGGCTTAAAGCCATGGAGGAAGAATCGGCAAGAACGCTGAGTCGCGAGTCTGGGTCTGGGGTGGGTGTGAGGGAGAGGAGGGGGTGGGATATAGCAGGGGGGGCTTGACAGGACCAATGCCTGGGTGTCGATGTTTGACGTTTGCAATGTTGCGATGTGTTTACGAGCGTGGTGTTTGGCGTCGAAGTGGACAACGGAGCTTCAGAGGCACAGAACAGGTTACAGGATGGATATGTGTGATGTACGATGCGGATGAATCGAGAAAAAGTCAACCGCAGCGGTATGTCTGTCTCGACCTACGATTCCATTTACCAGGTTACCAACGGAGCGAACCCTGTCATGCTGTAAACGTGTCGGCAGGAGACGTTCTCGACCTACACCAGGACATGATGCTGTTATGATGTCCAATCAGCATGTCCCCGGCTGGAAAGCTGAGATGTCGAGGCGGAATCTTGGTAGTATAGAAGAAGATGATGAGCCAATATGAGGCCAGAACATCACTGGCAAGCACTGCAGCCATGACTCAAATGAGGCTTCCTCGATATCCCCTGGCCTGGCCAAGCCTTCAAACCAGGAGGAATCATCCGACACTGTCTAGATGGTGCAGACCCATGAAACGCAAGACTATCTCAACAGAGCGCGCGGCCTTTAGGTACGAAGCTGAAACTTCGGTGGCATGGCGTCCGATCATGTAATGCAGATATGTCACGAGAGACCTGGAAACCTTGTACACTGCACGAGCCTCTGGCCCAACGAATTTGGACGGACCGACTCAAGACCAACGACTTTTCGCAGAGCAGAACGATCGATGCTGCCCCAAATGCCGACCAGTGTCTCTACAAGTATCGGGAACATGATGCTGTCGTAACACTAGATCCAGTCAGTGAGATGTCTATCATCAGCGAATGCTCTCAACTGAAGGTATGAGCCATCCGGGGACAACATCGAATGTCGAGGCGGGAGAGAGTTTTGCTCTAATGTAAAGGTACAGCAGTCGCTGAACAACTGCAGAGATCTGACACTTCTAGCCAACATCAGGTCCAGTATCTTGATCAGCCACAAGTTTATGGGGACATCTCCAGCTAGGCACTCCGTTGCCGAAGCGAGACGCTCTCTTCGTACCAAATGGCACGATGCACCGCAACATTTCTTGTTCATACGGAATCACGCAGTTCAGCAGTATGAACAGACCAGCAAAGTGTATGTATGTATTTCATCGCTGCCCTTCCATCTGAAGCTGCGGCAGATATCTCCCCGAAGCCCGTGATCCTCCTGCGCCATCCGCATCAGTAACCTCCACTATACCGGCATCTTCACTCAACGTTCCCTTCAATCGAACCCACCCATTCCTCACAACATCTCGTTGACTGCATAGACCTGCGACCTGTGCCCTCTGCCAATACCCTTTAGCCACCTTGTCCTCGATCGAGGATGCCGTGGCCTTCCTCATGTCTACGATCTCCTCCAGCAATTGTGCTGCAGCGCAGATCTTGCCCTCGTGCTCCATGCTCGACGTAGTCGCCTCGTTCTCAGATCCTAGAGAAGCGAGGTGATGCAGATGTCTCGTTAGCCAAAGGATGCGAGTGCCGTTGAAGAGCACCTGGACGGAGTCGAGGGGTGACGTGGAGCGGGTTGCTGCTATGCCGTCACGGGAGAGAGTGAAAGTAGTCACTGGGTCCTGAGACCTGCGTAGTCCGTCGATGTGGTCTAGACTGCCTTGCTAGTCGTTCTCGAGCGTCAGCTCGACTGAGCTCGGGAGCTTTACAAGTGGACACAGCAGGTCCGTCCCGCCTCCGCCATTATACATCCTCAGGAATACCTCGTTCAGCGTATTGGAACGCTTCCGAACGACCCAGCAGACGAGGATGTAGAGGAAGTGGTTGAGAAGGGACTTCGGACGGGCGTCACCACCCTCGATCTTCAGCTCGATGTAGTTGACCATGGACATCGGCAGAATCTCCTCGAGCTTATCGCACATTCTCTCGGTGGTCTGGAGATGGCACTCATCGGAGATGTCGCCACCTTGGATGACGCGAGAGTCTGTGACGGCTACCATCACAGATCAGATCGGAGTCTGAGCGTGGAGGCACTGCGCTCGTAGAGCATGTCTTGCGCCTCCGAGTGGACTTGCTTGAAAGTAGGTAGGAGTTTTCAGGAATGGATACTAGCTCGATTCGAGGTCTATGGGAACGTCTGAGGTACTGAGCGACATTTTCAACAGTGTATCTGGAGTTTCGACATTAAGACTCGACCTGTCGTCGTCCGTCAAAGCGTCCTCGTAGATGCGGTTTCGCAGTTCCGCTGGGAGGTCGAGATGTCGGAACATAGCCGTGATGATCGCAAGGCTCGAGGCGAGATGATGTGGCTGTCTGACGGGAATAAAGAAGTCGGAAAGGCCGTGAAGCCGAACTCAAGACTAATAAGACTCAGTGTTTGCAAATCACAAAGCACAAGCCGATTAGTGGGGCCATTCACATGCGAATCCAGTATCTGTGAAAGTCGAAACTATCCCTCCCGCGGCCCATATCCACTCTCCGCCGGCCAGTAAGTTTGTGACTGACAGGGCAAGAGGCTCTCCTTCATGCTCATGGCCGAGAAGGGTTGCGGCTCCTGCACGGTACCCTGGAGACGGTGCCAGTATCGAGAGAATCCCAGGCGCCTACATTGGCACACATGCAAGCGTCTTCTGAGCACACTTGTACACATCACGCCGCATCAATCTCTCCGTCTGTATCCTCATGATAGCTTTGCCCTTCTGCATGGACGACGTTCATAGCGATGCGGCTGAAGGGGGGTGCTGGGACGGCAGACTGGCCACAACGGGAAGGAAGATGATCACTCTCATGTCAAGGAGCGCGTTGTGGACCGGTAAACACTGGGCTGATTGAGGCATCCCCATAACCCAGACGGCTCAAGAGGGCCGCGATCCTGATCTAGCACCTCGGCCAGTGGTACAAGTCTCGAGAGCGCTCGCGAACCAACCAAGCTGGAGACCGGGTTCAGAACATATCTTCACTCTGGGAATCTATACACCCGACATCACCTGCCAAACAGCGCAACCCGCGTCCAACCCCATCCCCATCGCGCCGACCCATCTACGGACCCCAGAGCGCCAATTGGTATCATAGACTCTTCAGTTTCTCCTATATCACACTCACGCGCCCACGCTAACCTCTTCTCTCCTTGCCCTCCCAGCGCGACTTCCTCTCACTGCGCCAGGACGAGACAGCGTGTACTTGGCGAACGCACGGGCCAATGCCTTCTTGCAGCTCACTTTCTGCGAGCCTACGAAGCTGTCGATCGCCACGGCAATAGCTCGGTCAATGTCCACGGCGTTGCAGTACTCGCTGAGGCGCATTTTGGCAAAGGATTCACTGATTCGGAGGATGCTCTCGAGGTGACGCACCTATTAAAGTCAGCACGGATGCGTGTCAGGAGCATAGAAGGTTGACCACTTACGGTGATGGGATACGCGCCGGTTGCGAGAGACTCGCGACGCATATCCGCGAACAGACGGGCGATCTTATCTTGATCGATCTGATACAGCTTCGGCCGGCAGTGCTCGCGTGCGTACAGAATGTACTTCCTGAGTAGCTCTTGCGGGATATCTGTCTTTGGTCGTCCAGCCATCTGACTCTCCCCGCCATCGACGTCCATTTGGCTGTCGTTGGCGGCAGTTGTCTGCGTCTGCGCCCCGAGGGAAGAGCTCATGACTGGATGTGCTCGGCCGTGGCTGTTGACCACGAAGTTGGCGAGACGCTCGTCTTCGGCAGGATCGACTGTATCGCGGACGACGCAGAGGATGTCAAAACGGGACAAAATTGGTTCTGTCAGCTCGACGTTCTGGCTGAATGGTACAGTGGCGTTGTAGCGTCCGCCAATTGGGTTGGCAGCTGCGATGACTGCACAGCGAGCCTGGAGTGTTGTGACGATACCAGCCTTGGAGATCGAGATGGTCTGCTGTTCCATAGCTTCGTGGATAGATGTTCGATCTTGGTCATTCATCTTGTCGAACTCATCGATCAGGCAAGTTCCCTTGTCGGCAAGCACAAGCGCACCACCTTCAAGAGTCCACTCTGACGTGAGCGGATCTCTTCTCACAGAAGCGGTCAGACCGACAGCTGATGCACCTTGACCCGTGGCGAAGACGGCACGATGCGCGGTGTTCTCGATGTACTTGAGCACTTGCGACTTGGCTGTACCTGGATCACCGAGAAGCAGGATGTTGATGTCACCACGGATAGAGTGCTTACCCTGCGCTTCTTTCGAGACACCACCGAAAAGTGACAGCGCGACTGCAGTCTTGATGTCGTTGTGGCCGTAGATGGATGGAGCAATTGAGTTGATGACTTTGTCCACAATCTTTGGATCTCTGCTCAGAGCACGAATCTCCCGCTCGTCTTCTTCTGTAAGTCTGAAGCCTGCAAGCTGATCATGCGACTTGACAACATGATTCGCCTCGAGGATTGTCGCAAACACAGGAAAGCCGTTCTTGTTGTTTAGCTGTGCATCGTAATTGTTGCGGTAGATACCAGTGATTTCGACTTCCTCGCCAGGCTTTGCAGAGTCGATCAAGTCCCAAAGCAAGATGACCTCGCGATGTCGCGGGAGGCGGCCGGCTGGGACTGTGCCCGGTGACTCTTGGAGTGTAAGTTTTTGGTAATTTCGGTACACCGTCTTCTCGCTGTTCAGGGTGAAGGGGCCCCGAGATTGGCAGTTCTGGCAGAAAGACAGCTTGACTTCGGCGTTGCTGTCCTGAGGGAATGGCCCAAGTGTGATGCCACATTTCGTGCAGTCAAACTTGACGTACTTGAGCTGCGGGAACACGCCCGTCCGTCGGGTCACAACACCGCTGACTCTCAGAAGGCAGTTCAGATGACTTTGTCGCAGCTGGCGCAAAGTGTACGATACTGGCAGGTTTGTAATGCGCACGTGCAGCTCCGAGTGAATGCGCTCGTAGTCTGGGTAATGGTAGAGAGCCACTTCCAGAGCGACTGCATCAAAGATTGGTAGCACTTCCGTGGGCACATTGACCAGGAAGTATGCCAATGTAGGCTTCGATTCCGAGAGATGCTCCCAGTCGACCTCAAGCGATTCTGCGTTGACTTCTCCAAGCGTCCTGATGCGCACACCGTAGACTGAAGTCCCGGATGCATCGGTGTACTCTGTCAAGAAGGCCTTGAACTCGCGGGCGATCGTCTTGTGCACAGCGGGTTGCGAGACCCAGTCCGTCAAGCTGCTAGCTTTGACGTCTGCCAATGCCTCAAGCGAAAGCTCCTCGTTCATGATGTCTTCGTGCATGTCGATGTCGTCTTGCTCTTCATCAAATCTGTGTCTTCGTCTGCGCGGCTGTCGTGTCAGGTCCATGACATCCTCCTCTTCGTCTGGCAAGAATGCGTTGGGCATCTTTCGTTCGCGCGCAAGTTCTCTGTCGCGTCGGTTGAGTCGTGCTTCAAGCGCTCTCCTTGCGGCTGGGTCCATCTGGTCGTAGTCCTCGTCATCATCGATATCGGCGCCAATGTAGCCCTGTTCTTCTCGTCTATCATAGTCGCGGTCGAAGTTGTCGCCGAAAAGGTCAATGCCAGCATCATCCTCTGCCATCTCGTCTGCATCGTCAATGTCCTGGATCAGGTCTTCAGGGTCCAGGTTGTCGTCTTCATCGATGTCGTCGCCATGTGGGAAGACAGGTGGGGATGACGCGGGCGCTTCGAGCAGTCAGTAATACTCTGTGTAGCGCAATCATGGCCATACATACGACTTGATGGTGGTGCATTGGATGAGGGGATGTCATCGTCTGCATCTCTCCCTCGCTTTCTGCCACCGCTCGGTGCGGGACGGCCACGGTTCGCGGCTGACATGTTGGGGCGCAGAGGTGAGCTAGGTTTCTGTATTAGTGAGAATCTCCGTGAGAGTGGGCGATAGGGTATACCTCATGTTGTCTTTGGTGTATTGGCGGTGGAAGAAACAGTCGAAGTGGGCGGCAAGGATCCATCTCGCGCTGTTTCGCGTCTTTCGCGCGACGCGTTCTGCGCTAGCCACCCGTCCGGAATTACATCGGCTTGGAATCACCCTACATGTACGTTGTCTTCCAACGTCTCATCTCTGCGTTCATCCTACATTGACGACCTGTTCTCCCCATCACAAGCTCCTTCTCTGCTCAGGCATCGCCAGTGGCGATGACCAATTGGCCTCACTGTGTCGAGCTACAGCGTGACATAAGCACATCCACCTTGCTGTGACGCTGTAGCTCCGCCTGGCGAGTCATTGCATCTGCGACATGGCGTAGGAGACGGTCCCAATGGCAGCTAAGTATTATTTCCCCCAACACCCGCCGTTCATGTTCCTGCACTGTGGTCGTCTCTCTACTAGGCCAATTCCACTCTCAGTCCTGCTTCTGAGGTGCTGAGTCTCGTGCCTTCCCTGCAGTCCTGGGCGCCTCCAAGAAAAAGCTTACTGAACTGTCGAGTCAACAGATGACGGACGACGTAGAATAATGGACGACATCTCCGACGCTGCGTCTCTTGTCCTCACAGCTTGGAAGAGCGCCAGCATGGAAGAAGGAGGGCCATGCCCATCACCGGTCTGGCGAGTTCTCAACACGCCAGAACTACTGGAGATGATCTTACTGGAGCTCGGGCACCTTTCTGGCCACGCTTTACAAGTCGAAAGAAGCGTCAAAGCCGATGAGGAAGCCGGTCGCTGGCACGCTCCTAGTGGTCTCCGCACTCTTCTGTATAGCCAGCGTGTGAACAGAACGTTCCGAGATGCAATTCAGAGCTCTTTTTGGATTCAGCAAAAGCTATGGTTCACTCCTACTGAAGGAAGTGCAGCAGACGCAAGCATCGGCCACCGACGCAATCCAATGATCCATGACCTTGGTCCTTCTAACATGGACGCTCTCGGAATCAAGTTCTTCACCCACCACACCAGAACCTACCAGGACGACCATGGTGGCTCTTATACCAGGCCGTGGGTTGCCATCAGCTTTGATGGAGCGGTGCTCCGAAAGCAAATCGAAAGACACGACGATTCGACTTGGCGGAAGATGCTGGTCGTTCGTCCTCATGAGCCGGAGATGAGGTGGACGGTATGGCTTGACGATTTGCACATTCATTCTGGGCATCTGAATTTGGAGCCACCTCTGACGTTCGAGAAGTTGATCGACTTTGCTTTGGAGGAAGAGTCACGAGCAGCGGCAGTCAGAGCTGCGTTGGAAGCGCGGATCAAGAAAGGAAGACCGTGGACGCAGTGATCGGGCATGGCCAGAGTACAAAGTGGACTTTCATGCAAAATGGCGTGGACAGTATAGTCCTCAGTGGCACGCGTTGGATTCGTCGGTTCAGTTATAGCAAACTGTATCCTTCGACGTACTACCTCCACAGTCAAGCGCAGTTGCATCTCAGCGTGCCTTTGTATTTCGGCAGGACAGAATAACTGATAACTGATCTTCTACTCACCTCCCGAATTGTTGCACTCCCTCGACAGGAACCTGACCATCCTCGACCCCGATGTGAACATGTCGCTTCCAGCCTATGAGGAAGCAGTAGCATCCACCCGCGGATCACACCCTATCATCCTCGAGAGAACGGACCGAGAAAGGGAACAAGACCTCCGTGCCGAGCTCCATGCCATAATAGACGGCTCTCGCGCCAAAAGCACAATTCCTCGGTTTTACGAAACTCTTCCCAAGAGCCAGGAAAATGGCCGACATCCTCACTTTCATCATCTTGGACACCTACCAACGCCGCTCTGGCATCTTTTCAAGGATCTGCATCCGTTCAAAAGGTTACTTTGCCATTTAAAGATTATTATCCTTTGCATAGAAGAATCGCACGTCAAGTTCGATCGATATACATTCGAATCTTCATATTGTAGTATGCTCCACGGTCCACTCATTTGCTGGAGTCCTAGGCACTTCGACGAAAACGGAGCGAGGATTGAGTGTCCAAAGCGTGTTGAGAGAGTCGACGACCCATCGAGAGAACTGGGCGTGGCGATTGACGTGACGGAGGAGAGCTTCTTACGGAAGGACCGCACATGTAAGATGCGAACATCTGGCGCCAAATTTGATGATTACCTGAAAGTGATGGAAGAGAACAACGAATGGGACGCTCTAGACAAGAGGATTTGCACCGAAATCTTCATCACGGTGCCGGCTATTGTCGAGACGAGGGAGCATGCGGTGATGATGATTATCATGATATTGGAGTACAGTGCAAAGACGCACCCGAAGGAGCACTGCTCGCGGGAATTGTTGGAGCAGGGGAAGGAGTTCTTTCGAGGATATGTTTTCGAGGCGGAGATCAAGCGGATGAAGGAGATGGGGCTCGCGATAGTGGAAGATTTGCAAACTTGAGGAAACGCCAGAAAGTTCCGTGTGAGAGAAGGGGATTTTGAGAGTAGGAGGCATCTCGATATGTATACTTGGTGCTGATGTCATCGTCTGAAGCAGGATCCCTCAGGCCCATAATGAAAAGCCTTGACGACCCATAGCGCGTCAGCAAGCGGCGGAGAGCAAGTGCCAGCAACGTGCTCCACGTCTGATCCGATCGATGACCATCTGAACACCATTTTCATCCCCTGCCTTGGGAAGGTCCCGCGTTCAGAACCACAGCATCGAGCCCCCATATGACATCTATCGATCTCCATGAAATCGAGAGTGTGCTACACCATCCATCCACTCATGTTTGGGGAATCTCACGAAATGAGAACACGCCCCACAACTCATGCCTAGCCAACAGCTTCAATGGTACTCTCATCTATAGAATGAAGCGTAATACTGCCTTCTCATCTGCGCCAGTGTTGACGGCACCCGACTCGCCGCACGCTCCAGGTATAACGGTAGTGCGCATCCTTCTCGATACCAGAAAGCAGCGACTTTTGCGTCATCCACTCGCCATTTCGAAATCGCTGCTCACAGCAGACCAGCCGCTCTTCTGCGGTCAACCTCAGCTCAGGTATCCTCTTCAGTCTTCCTGCACCACTTTCCTATTGATGCCCGATCTCTCCACTTCGCTCTGTACTCCCCGATAAACCTGCTGTCCGCCCTCCCCACACTCAAAGCCCCTTTTACCACTGGATTCCCCTCAACATGGTATAGGGCGTCGCGGCTGCGATGATAAAGGTACTGTCCTCGAGCAAGAGCTTCTTGGCCTCGTTGTCGATCTGCCGACAAGCGCCAAGTATGTTGACTGCTCGTAGCTCGCCCTTGCTGCGATCATAATACAACGCGTAGGCGTAGATTCGGCTTTGTAGCTCAGCAGGCAGCTCGAGCAACCGAGAGCGTCTTGCTGTCGTTGTGTCGCGATGAGTCAATGTCAGGCGGGTATTCGTGCTGATGCGATTGTGTTCGCACTGCCGGTGGCAATGTATGCTTCTCGCTGCAATATGGAGCGTGCACGAGGTCGAACTCGATGGGATCGGTGACTTGTTATGGTGTGTCCTCGTTATTCACTGGAAGACTGGAGCTGAAGTTTCTGAGGAGACAGCGGCAAAAGCTGGCTGAATCTGGCGGTCATTCAGCAACGCGACATATCGAGAGCACAAGCCACCGCAAGACGTGACCAAAATTCGGTCAGTGAATGATCTGCCCGTGCGATTCTGGGACCATGAGCAACGGGCGCTGCCTGTCATAGACTGTCTTTGACTTTCGCCACAGCGCGGCGCATTAGCAGGCTGTAGCAATATCTTTTACAACAGGTATCGAGGCACTGAGCTGCGGCGATCTGCATCACGAGCTCTGTGTCATGCTGTTCAATGGACATTCATCCCATACTCCACATCGAAGACATTTCCCTCGTTGAAGAAGTCAACAAGCAAGAAGTTCGGCCGCCTCTCATATAATGACCGACAACGCACAGCGTGCTCGCCAAGTTCACCCTCATGAAACCCAGCGGAGTTTGTGATGTTCGCCTGCGTAGCATTTGGGTACCTGAAGCCGAGAAACTTCGCATACAGAAAGTGATTTACCAGACTCAGACGATCTGGTATGCCCTCAACGATCCACCACGGGCGTGCAACAGTGCAGCTGAATTGACCTGGGTGCTCGATCCCAAAGTTGGTTTCGAAGATATAGTCGAATTCCCTTAGCAGGAAAGGAGCTTTGTATTCGTCCGCGCCTCTATCCATAAATGAGACAAGGCGTTGGTTCGAGGCAACCATGTCAGCGATCGTTGGCCAGTCTCCAATTTTCATGTTACCCCAGCGCTTCGATCTCGGAGGTGTATAAGACATCAAATCCAGTCCCGTGTCGTAATATGCCTTCACCCAGTGTTCAAGAGGTGGCCCAGTGTTGACATGTAACAGCGTAACAACCTCGTATGGATTCTCGTCCAAAAATTTCTTCACATCTCGCAAGAGTTCATGCAGACTACCTCCATCCATCAATGCACAGTTGAAGTGGCACATCCTAATCTCATCACTGCCGTTGGGATCACGATGTCCCTGGGCCTGAATGAGACGGACTCCGGATCTCAGCTGCACAGAGACATTGAAGTACTGGTTACCAGACAGCGACCAGCCATTATCAGCAGTTCTGACCGCAACAGCATCATGCGCTCCTATGAATGTCTGCTCCGAGTATCGATGACTGTACAATGCTGGCACAGGAACCCGTTCGCCCGGCTGCTTCGGTTGTGGCTCATCGTTGCCATCAAGCAGATGACGGCGTGGGCGGCTCGAGGGTGAGAGAGGTATCTGATCAAAGGTTAAGCATAGAGTGGATAGCAGCAAGATTAAGTGGATGTACATGATACATATTCGAGATGCTGACGTTGGGAAAGGTGAAGTGCAACAAGTCACCGGCACACCGCTTCCATCTCGAAACGGGCTAGCTTTTTCGGCGTCTGACGGAGGGCTTGACCTTGTCCTCTTCTTCTCCTGACCGACTCGAAACCAGCGCACGACAACACATTTGCATCAACGTGGAGAAGATCGTCCAGCTGCACGTGTGGCATGCTTGATCCTCGATGCACTACGGCAAGGCATGAGAAAGAATAACGATGATCCCGGCCATGAAAGGTAGGTAAGAGTTAAGAGGTAAGAGTGCACTTTCCATTCCATCAACTTTTGCATTTCTGAGGCATTCTCGCCACTCCCGTACCTAGGACCACAGCATCATGGCTCGCAGCGATGATTGGTACACCTTCGGAGTCGCCATATTCGCTGCGATTGGCACTTTCTTCTTTGGTTTCGATACTGGTATTGCAACCACAACGATTGCCCACCAAAGCTGGATTGAATACATGGGACATCCTTCCCATGGCCTTACTGGAGCTGTGGTGTCAGTCTACATCGCAGGCGAAGCGGTCGGCGCATTCCTCCAAACCTTTGCCGGAGACCTACTTGGTCGACTAAGATTCATGCAGCTCATGTGCATCATTGTCACCATTGGTGTCGTAGTACAGACCGCCGCCGTCAACATGGGCATGTTCCTGGCCGGACGTGTCCTCGCTGGGATCGCTGTAGGAGGCATGGTCGCTACTGTCCCCATATATCTCGCCGAAATAGCTGCGCCTCATCGGCGTGGCCTGATCGGAGGCATTTCCGGCTGTGGCATTTCCTTTGGCACAATGGCTTCCAACTGGGTTGGCTTTGCTTGTGGCTATGCTTCATACGGGCAGGTTCAGTGGCGGCTACCATTGGCCATTCAGATACCGTGGGGCGTAGTCCTCTTCATCGGACTGCTAACATTCATGCCGAACTCTCCACGCTGGCTCATCCGCAACGCGAGAATCGAAGAAGCATGGATCGAATTCGTCAAGATCAGACGAGATCTACCCTCCCACGAAGCTGAGGGAGAATTTGCTCTGATGAGAGCTCAGATTGAGTACGAAATGGAGAGGGAGGTCAAGACGTACAAGGACATCTTCAGACTTTTCCGACACCGAGCTCTGGCCTCCATCGCGGTGCAGACCATGGCGTCCCTGACCGGCGTCAACGTTATTCAGTACTACCAGACGATCCTGTACAAATCCTTGGGAATCGAAGCGCACACCATTCTCGCGTTGACCGGCGTCTACGGAACCTGTGCGTTCCTGTCGAACGTGCTGACAACTCGCTTCCTCACAGACCAATGGGGTCGCCGCAAGTTGATACTCACTGGTCTCAGTGGGGTCATTGTCATCGAAATCTATGCAGCAGTCATGCAGCGCGAGTTCCAGAACACCAACAATCAGGTCGGAAAAGGCTTTGCGGTACTCGCAATATACCTATTTGTGGTGGTCTTTTACGGCACGATCAACAGCACCTCATGGCTCTACGCTGCCGAAGTACTCCCCATGGCACTGCGCAGCAAAGTCATGGGCCTTGGAGCTGCCTCGCACTTCATCGTCAATGTTGGCATCACCGAAGCTGGACCGAGTGCTTTCGCGACGATACACGAAAACTACTACTATGTCTTTGTCGGATGCACGTCGTTCTTTCTGATTGTGGCATACTTCTACTTCCCGTACGTTTCCACGCAGCCCACCACATTTTCTGCCGTTCACTGACTCTGTTCACAGTGAGACGAAGCATAAGTCGCTCGAGGAGATCGCAGCTGCATTCGGCGATTGCGTCGTCACGCCCACAGACCACGAAATCATGGCTGAACAGGCTGTGTTCGAAGGCAAGCCAACCACAGCACGGATTGGGACTGCAGAAGACGAGTGATATCGTGATTCCAACATTACTTCCACGCGCTTCCTTCGTTACAGGGTATCGTATCTCACCGTCCTAAAGCATATCACTGAGTTGTTCCAGCTGTTTCTCCCCCCGCAACGACACTCTCCAGTCCCTTGTACTGTTTCCCAAGCTATTTCCTCGACCCTGCCAACAGATGGTCGCTTCACTCGTCTACCTCACGTGTGCGGGCGGTGGTCCACTCGGCGGCGCGTACTGTCCATACGACTGGTTTGGTAGTGCTCCAGCAGGGGGCTGATATTGAGTGTCGTTTCCGTACTGGTTTCCACGATAGTAATCGGCATTCTGTCCATACTGAGCATTGTTCTGCTGATACTGCGGCGGTGGATTCTGATAGTTCTGCTGCATCGGTGCGCTGTTATACTGGGATTTGCCTGGCGCTGTCCAGCCAGTGCCCATCAGTGGCTTCTGACCGACCTTGCGGCGGCGGCGTGCGGTGATGCAGCTGAGAAGACGATGTTAGCCGCGTTGGAAACACGACAATGCCGACATTATACTTACGCGAAGAGGAAGAAGATCAAGACTGCCACGAACAGGATCACACCAAGCAGTACCCATCGACCCCAACGATCCCATCTGCTGTACGAACATTGCACACCATAAATTGAGTTGTAGCACGTTTCACGTCGCGCCAGCGTGCGCGCCGCAATGTGCGCGACCGTCTCGAGAACAGGTGCCATGTTTCGAATGCAGCTGGGAGTTCCTAGGAGGACGGCAAATGTAGAACTATGTCGGCGAAAGAGGTGACGTCGTTGGTTTCTATCGTAGTTTACGAGCAAGCCAGAGAGTTTGGTACACCACATGCCGTTGCTTTATCCTACTTATACCTCAACTCTTCATACACGTCATCGTTCACACCCGCGCTCTTGGTATCGGGCTGTGCGGTCTTGGTAGCGAGATGCGGCGAATCGTTGCCGGTGGAGAACCAATCCGCCAAGCAATCTTGCATACAGCAATATGCTCTTCGACGGAGGGTATGTGTTGCTCACAACGTGCACGGAGCATTGTGCTATGATGGGGACAAGCGGCAGCTGACGACCTCAGCAAAACGTCATGAAAGAACCATGGAATATTGATGGACGACAGAGCTCTCGTCTAGCAGCACAGCCCAAAGAATCACTACAACATGTGGAATGTCCTCAGCTCTCATGCGGGGCAGTGCAGACTGTGGTCCTTCCAAGACAGTCTGAGCCATTATGTCCAAGTTATGAACATAGATACCGCGGACAGCAAGATTGAGCCATCTGCCCCCCTCCACGATGTTCGCTGCCAGCCAAGTCCTGGGCACCGTCGAGCTCCTCGAAGGAGTTCTCGCGGAGCTTGATATGCAAACACTACTCCACATCCAACGTGTCAGTTGTACCTTTAGAAACACAATCCAGAAGTCCAGCAGACTCCGACAGAGATTGTGGCTCGAACCTGGAGACGGCGCTTATTTCCTCGACGAGCGACTCATCAACTTTGCAAGCTACCCCCGAGTCAATCCCCTGCTGGATGCTCCCCAAGTCCTCGACATTGCCATGTTCTCCGTCGACGTTCGCTGCATCAGCTATGGTGGTCTACGACATGATCCCCCGAACACGTTGACGGACGAGAGTACTGGTCCGGTGGTGACCATGTCTGCCAGAGGAGCTTTACGGGAACATCAACCGGAGACTGCTAGCTGGAGGGACATGCTAGTAGTATCTCAACATGAGCCACACTTTCAGTTTCAAGTCTGGCGCAAGGGTTCTAGCTCCTGGCTTGCATCTCGTGGACCTGTGATGTATTTTCAGAAGTCCCCAACAGTGCAGCAGGTCTTAGGCTATGCCGATGGGGAACACCGCGTTTTCATGGTTTCGAAGGACGGCAGCACCTCGATGCCTGTAGACTTCCCGCAAGTCGAAAAGGTCTTGAAGTCGTGGCGCGCCAAATCAACCACGAACAATGTCGACGATTCGCGATTCACTCTTATGTCCAAAGACATGACAGTAGACCGCACCGCAAACCAGGGATCGACCAGCTCAGCTGATCGCTACTCGACAAGCAACATCTCGGCTTTGACTACGGCTCACTCTCAAAGCTTCGACGCATCGTACCGTATCTGAGTCCACTGGCCTTCCGGGATATTAGCAAGATTCAGCACCTTGTAGCTCCCCCCCATGCGCCCTTGGACATCTTCCCAATCTCTACCCAGTGCGGTCTCCGGCCTCCATCTCCAGACTTGCTTCATTCTGTCATCCAACTTGTCCTCCAGGCAATCAGCAATGTACCTGCCAATCACTGGAATGTGCTTATACCCATGGCCACTCCCGCCGACACCGAGCGTCAGACTGGCGTACTTGGGGTGAGAGGATATCAGGAAGTCTCGATTGGGAGTATCGGCACACCAGCATATTCTCGCGAAGCTGAACGGGCGATCTGCTAGATGCGGCATTGTCTCTTTTAAGAAGAGGCGAACGCCCTCTTCTGATCGCAACGGGAGTTGATGTTTTTGGAAAGGGACAGACACGCTCTTGTCGAAAGTCGTCCAATTGCAGTATCCAGGATGCTCGTCGCAAATCTTCAGCTCATGATGGTCTTCATCCGGCTCCATGAAGAAGCCCCTCTCAACATTGAAAAGCACCGGCAAATCCCTGTATAGCTTGACCTCCTCTGGCATCATACGAATATGCGCAAGTGTCCAAGCCGTGGGACGAAGTTGTCCTTCCATATCAAGGAGTTGCGGCGCATTGGCACCAGCACAAAGAATCGTTCGATCAGCATAGTGGTATACTCCATCCGCAGTGACAGCACCCCTCACATCTCCATCCTCAAAAATAAGCGACCTGACTTCGCCATGGGGACTTGCCGTCGCCAGCTTCACCCCAAGCCGCTGCGCCTCCATCGCTGCCGCAGTCATCGCTTTCCGAGCATGCACCCATCCACAACCATCTTTCTTGAACCAGCCTTTCCAGTTCGGAAAGTCGCCTGTCAGGACACCTTCTGGCATTGTTTTGCGGAAGTCTTCTGCTGTGTTGAGCTCCACGAATCCTCTCTCGGGAGTGGGCTGCTCATCGTCGTAGAGTTCTTGGATGTGTTTTGGCTGACTGGCTGCGATGACATATCCGGTCTCATGGTAGAAGGGCTTAAAGAGAGGGTCTGTGTCCCAGGCTTCGGTAGCCTCACGAGATATGCGATCTCTCACGTAGCTTTCGATGTCGCCGCCGCCGGAGAAATCGTTGTCGGCCCAGCCTTTCTGGTTGAATGGTTAGAGACAAGTCGTGAATCAAGGCTTAAAGTCCACTCACGATCTTGTTGATATCATTCCCCGCCGATATCGTTGAAGGCACTTCATATGGATCCAGCACAGTGACATTTTGATATCCTCTCCTGGCTAGGTGCAGTGCGGTCGAAGCACCCCATGTACCACAGCCCACAATCAGGATTGAAGATTGCTTCAAGTCAGTCATGCTATCTTAAGGAAGTGTTGATCAGAGGCAAGTAGCATCTTCAACAAAAGCCGAGGACTCGTGATTCGCGCAGCATGACACAACGTCCATGCAACCCCACTGCGGAGCTCGCCTGCAGCTGTGGTACCAGGACTGAAGGACCGATGGAGAAGACATGGATTGAAGAGATACACCACCACGCCAAAGACATCAAAACACAATCAACAGCTGTTAATCACCATGCTCCTCAAGATCGGACGAAAGACTACCTCCACTCACTACAAACCCCTCTCCAGCCTCCATTCCCACACTCTCCTCCCCTCCACAACCTCTAAGCATTCCAGCACTTCGTACTCTGATTGAACACATCCCTCCTTGACCCCGTCGTCCACGAGCTCACAGCACCCGAGCAGCCTGTTCCATGGTCCACAGCACACTATCTCCCGGGTGAAGCCGTCTGAGGCGCAATCGGTGTTCCTGCCGCCGCCGCGGTTGGCGAAGCACTTGCACTAGATTACGTCGCCGATGACGCCGCTGGGGAGAGTGAAGTAGGGTGCTGCGGCTTCCGAGGCGGCGGTGCCTTCGAAGGAGTAGTGATGACTTGTTAGTGGGAAGGATGAGGATGGAGAGAGGGATGGCTTACGTTGTTGCTTGGGTCTGCTGAGGCGGAGCGGAGGTATCGTAGAGCGCTAGGATGCAGGTACTGGCGGAGGTGGCCAAGATGAAGAGGACAGTGGGCGCGATTGAGGCACGCATTATCGCTGATTTGATGATGAGCGGTTCCCCGAGATACTTGACACTTGTATCTTTCGAGCTTCATCAATACGACAACACATCTCTACACTCCAGAGCTCAGGCAGTGGATCCCACCTCAGCAGGGAACAAACCCCTATTCCAGCTGAAGCCTTGCGCCCACATGACTTCACAGTATGGACCGACCACGTTATAGTCTTCGGAGATACCCCGTCCGTCTTCATGAGCAAATGAGATATCCGTCCAAACACCCACTCGACCCTCTCGAAGCATAAGGCTGAAAATTTGTAACTGTGCACATGGCATGGAGGCATATCCAGCGCAGCGCTCGGTAGCTAGTCATTTTACAGTCTGGTAAACGGACGTTGTCAGGATCATCGTCCCCCACAAAGAATACGCGACCAAGTACTTATCATGAAAATGTGGCTGAAGAGTGCGTGTAGGGGACGAATCATTCTCTGTGACGTTTGTGTTTTCCCAAGATGATAGAATGAGGGAGCGAAAAGATCTCTGCTGAGACTTTTGGTTCCACTTGAGAGAGAGATCAAGCTGGAAGGGCACGATCGGTGTTCATCTCGACAGTCGGATAGGAGAAAGTCGGCTTGATAGGGCGCCTTGCAAGAAGATCAAGTAACAAATTCGGAATGTCTTTGAGGGTGCATCGAGCCGTTCAGCGTGGTAAATTTTCCTTTCCATACTGTGGCAGGGCCGTCGTATCTCATCGACTCATTTCTGCATTGAAGCAACCAGACATTCATGCCTCGCTCTTTACTGCAGCACCCTCCCTCTCTGCCTTCCTCGCCAATGCATTCCTCTCCTCCGTTTCCAGTCCCTGCTCGATTTTTTCCAGATCTGTAGAGAGCACATTCGACCGCAGTAGAGCACAGAAAAGTAATCCCAGCACCACAAAGCACGTCTCCACAATCCACACAGTCCTCAGCGACTTCGAGAAAGCTTTCCGGCCAATCTCGCGAGCCGCAGCTGGCCAAGACTTCACCAAACCAACACTGGCTACAGCATTCTCCCCAGCCAGCAACTTCGCTCGCTCAGCGCCTAGGGAGATCCTCAGGCGGGCTTGCTGTTTGTTCATCTGGTTCGCGACGACGACATCTCCAATCACGACGCTGATAGCATTAGCCATAACACGTACCAGATTGAAAGTCGCAGTCGCAGTCGAAACATCCCTCTGCCTGACATGAGCCTGAAGCGCCACCAGCGGAGCCTGGAAATTCGGTCCCAGGCCACATCCAGTGATAAGCTGGTAGATGATGATCTTCGCCCAGCTAGAATTCTCGTCCAGATCGATGAACAATCCGATTCCAAGAAGTGCTAACACCACGCCGAGCAGGATCGGTGGAATGAACCGTCCCGTAGCACTAATGACACCGCCCGTGATAGCGGCGCTGACACCAGTCGCGAGCACGGCGGGAAGCAGATATACACCAGAAAGGAGCGCATTCACGCCTAGTCCAGCCTGGAAGTACAAGGGCATGAAATAGAAGACACCCATGAAGAACCATCCATGCGCGAACGTCACCGCCAGACTTCCCACATTTGAGCGGTTGGAGAAGAGGTCCAGAGGCATGATCGGGTAGCGTGCGACTTTCCATTGTGTTAGGACGAAGATGCCTAGCGTCAGGGCGCCGAAGATGATGAGGCATAGGACGGTTGGTGAGGTCCAGGGGTATGTGATGCCGCCGTATGTTAAGCCTAGAAGGATCATGAGGATCCCGCCGGTGATGGTCAAGGTGCCGGACCAGTCCACAGCCATGAGGCCCTGGATGATGGGCGTTCTAGGTGTGTTGAGCGGGAAGAGGAAAGTAATGATTAGGGCAACGCCGTCGAGGGGAGCGTTGACGTAGAAGCACCTTTCTGAGATTAATATTATGACTCGAACACCGGATGTAGGGAAACTTACCATCTCCAACTAACCTGACTGGTGAAAACACCACCCAGTATTGGCCCCAATCCACAAGCCAGAGCCCACGTAGCTCCCACCATACCCAAATACGCACCCCTCGTCCTCATACTAAACAAATCACTAATAATCACATCCACGAGCGTGATGATGCCACCCGCTCCAGCACCTTGAATCGCGCGAGCAGCAATGAGCATCTCCACGCTCGTTGAAGCACCGCACAACACCGATCCTACCAGGAACAGCAGATTCGACAACAATAGTGCTGGCTTGCGTCCGAAGATGTCGCCTAATTTTCCCCAGAGTGGCGTAGTCGCAGCTTCGGACATGAGGTATGATGAAGCGATCCATGTGTAGCCTGCCGTGGAGTTGAATGACTCTGCGATTGTCGGTAGAGCCGTGGTGATGATTGTTGCGTCGAGGGCGCAGAGGAAGACGGAGAGCTGGATGTTGTCAGTGAGGGTAGCGTGGTGCTTGAGCTTATGGTCCGCTCACGCATAGCGACAGCATCACGACCACCACGAGGCCTTTCTTGGTCTCGTCCAGTTGACCCTTTTCTTCTTCTCCAGCGACATCGCTTTTCTGGCCACTCTGCTGTGAGAGGCTGTTCTCCACAGAAGCACCCTGTACGCTCTGATCGCTACTCGCAATTCCATCCTTTTCGGGATGCTTTGAAGGCATAGTAGGCTCCTGGGCTTTCATTGTTGTCATGGTTGTTAGGCGAATGGATTTTTCAGTCACACCACTTGCACTGCAGTAGGCTCAGCCAGGTCATTGTGCTCGGAGATGGCACATCGGACTATTGCTCCTGGCATGGTCGTCATGTTGATGTTCGCTTTGGTCGAAGCTGTTCGCCAAGTCCGTTCGGTCGGTTCTCGGTCCACGTGGGGTGCATCCCTGTCAGTATCCATTGACAACTACACGACCCATTGCCGGGGTTGGGGGATCAGCGCTACACCCATCTCGCGGTCAGGCTGCCGGTCTCGGCGAATGTGACTGGGGTGCAGACTACCGAGACGCCGTCTGAGTTACGCCAGCGGGGGATATTTCAGAAGGATCACAGCCGACGAGACGACAGAGCCATTGATCTTCAAGATGCGATGCCATCGGTGAAGCTGATATGCATTAGGCACCTGGCAATGAGCTTATGGCGCTTGCTTTTTGGTCACGCTCCAAGTCGCATTCCTTCGCGAACCTCCGAAGGGCAAGCCTGAACGCGAGTGAGTCGGGGAGTGATTGTCCGACACATGGATAGGTGGAATTGTGAAACGCCGGTCCTCGTGTTTGCTAGGATCCAGTATAACATCAACACTATCGTGTGCTTGGTGTGATTAAGAGCGAAACGCAGCGGCTTGTGATAGGATGACCACAAGGCTGTAACAGGCATGATCGTAGTCGCCGCATGTATGGCTTTGACGTCGTGTGGCGCTCACTGTATGCTATCACTCTGTACTTGGTCTAATAAAATCCCGGTCCGCGACCGCGGAGGCAACATATCAGCGCACCTTTCGCTGCCCACCTACGCCGGAACAGGGAACTATCGCGATACCTGATAGCTCGAATGGGCAAGATGTGCGGGTGGCACAATTGCTATGCAATCCAATCCGTCGACGTTGGTGCTCGCATACTCTCGGTAGAAGTCCAGGCACTCGCCCAATGGTTCGTGACCCTTACCATGACTTCGCGGGATCAACAAAGTTATGGCTCGGATTTATGCATAATCCTGCGAGTTTGCCGAGGATTAGTATCAAAACTTCGTCCACCCTCGTAGTCATACATGACGGCTCTATAACGGATACAGAGGATACGAGGGCGACTAGTCTCGGATCTCAAGTCGTTGTCCAGGACATGGTCGTCGTGGTTGAGTCAAAGCACGGCCGTTGAAGAAGTCCAGAGTGACGTTGAGTGATCGCACGAAGTTTTGTGACCGAAACGTCCCAATGTCCGATCGCTGTACAAAGAATTAAAGAGGCAAGATCCCTCCGTGTTGGTGTAGGTCCAGCGTATAACACCTTTTCTGGACGTCTAGAGGCATTTTCTACAGCTTTGTTCCCTTCACCTCGACGAAGGAGCCCACCACTGAGCCTAGTCATCGTCTTTCCTCTCCTTGACCACCATAGTTGATACTACTCTGGCTTCAATAAACACCTCTACAACTCTCCCGCATGCCATGGCCTCGATTGTCTATGGCCTTTTGGCCATACTGGTCGGGATCTGCGCCTTTTCCTTGTACAAGCTCGCGCTCCCCAAGCCCCTCAAAGGAATACCCTACGACGTCGCGTCAAGCAAGCGAGTCCTCGGAGACCTACCTGATGCCACAGCCTGGATGCAAGAACGCAAAGAGTTTTGGTCATTCCTCCAAGCCCGCTGCCAGCAACTAAAGTCGCCAATTGTCCAGGTATGGATGCAACCCCTAGGAAAGCCGTTCATCGTCGTGAGCGACTACATCGAGACGCAGGATATCATGGTGCGACGTCATGCTCAATTCGACAGGAGCGCCTGGCTGGGTGATATGTTCTGGGCTATCTCGCCGCGGAACATGACTCGCTTTTTGACGAATGATGACTGGAGAGCACATCGAAGGTTAATGGTGGATGCCATGAGTCCTAAATTCCTCAGGAATGTGGCCAGTCCCTACGGACATGCTGGAGCTTCGTCGCTGATCAAGCTCTGGAACGCCAAAATGGAAAAAGCCGAGGGCCGTGCATTCTCTGTGTTCGACGATGTGACCAAGTCAGCCATGGACGCAATGTGGGCCGCAGTCTTCGGGTCTGACATCAGTACAACCCAAGGACAGATCAATGCGTTGAAGGGCTGCAGTGTCCAGTTCTCCTCGGATCGCGATGTGCCCGTGCAGTTCCCATCAGCGGACGACCCAGAGACCTTCACGGCGATGTTGACGCTTGGAAACAGTGTGGCATGGGCGGCCTCGAGTCCGCTGCCCAAGACCACACACTGGCTAGCGGTCAATCTGATCCCGAACCTACGGAGGGCGATGAAGCTGAAGAAGGACTTTCTGTCGGGCATGCTACACGCAGCCTCTCAGAAGTTTACCGCATCGCAAGATGAAGACAAGGTCAAGCACATCCTCGACTTGGTCGTACAGCGTGAAGTGGCGCTGGCGCAGAAGGAAGGGCGAGCACCAGAATTCGACACGCAGGATATTCGGGACGAGCTATTTGGCTTTCTCCTTGCCGGAAACGAGACCACCTCGGCGACGATTTGCTGGGGTTTGAAGATGCTGGCTGATCACCCCAGAGTGCAAAACAAGCTGCGGACTATTCTGCAGGAAACGCATCTCCAAGCAAGGAAGGAAGGCAGAACACCTAGTCCACAGGAGATGTTCAATGCGAACATCGCGTACCTGGAAGCGACCTTGGCAGAGATTCTGAGACATGCAGGCAGTGCTCCTGGAAACACCCGGCGGACAATGGAAAACACGGAGATTTTCGGCCACCAGATTCCAAAGGGTTATGATGTCTTGATGGTGAGTTGAATCAATCCACGGCTGGATATTCCTTCGCGGCAAGCAGGCGCTAATGGTGATACAGCTGATGAATGGCGCTGGCTACACCTCTCCGGCTCTTCCCATCGACGAGAGCCGGCGTTCCATAGAGTCGATCAAAGCAAATGACATCGCCGGCATGTGGGATGAGTCCGACGTCAGCCAGTTTGTGCCAGAGCGGTGGCTTGTCACAAACGAGAAGGGCCAGGTGACATACGACCAGAAAGCTGGTCCATTCCAGTCATTTGGTGCCGGGCTTAGAGGATGTTTCGGTAAGCAAGAGCATTCCGTGCTATACTGAGAGTGCACGGTGAGACTGACACTGAGTAATTGCAGGTCGCAAGCTGGCCGAGCTGAATCTTCGAACGTTTTTCACACTGATCTTGTGGGAGTTCGAGCTGATTGCGCCTCCGGAGTCGTATCGTTCGTACTTGGGCCTGGACAAGAGTATGCACCAACCGCAGCAGTGCTATCTTCGACTCAAGAAAGTGGCTATCCCAGAGTAGAGTGCGAAGGATAGCAGTAAGCAGTCGATGAGGATAGTCGGGAGTGGCTTAGCCTGTGGTCTTGGATGACGGATATATCACGTACCCGCGGATCGTGTTGTTGGCTCGGACCAGGCGACATCTTGCGCACAGAATGGTCGCCGCAATAATCGAGTGCCGATCCATCTTCGTCGAGCTGTATATGCTGTTTGCATCAGATGCGATGCCGTGTGTGTGAAGCATGTCGACACATGAGGATTGATGCGCGAGCTGAGTGCGGGTCAGGTTTAGAGGGAAACAGAATATCGTTCATTTCGGCGGCGCGTCCACTAGCGTCGTAGCTAAGCGAGTCAATTATATCAATATGCTGAGCCTCGTCTCCCAACGCCGCGGACATGACCTTGATCACCTGCAATGTCCTCATAACATTACTTTGCACGGTCAAGCTCACAATACAGCCATGGATAGCTAGCGATACGATCACTGTATACTACATCCAAGACCTCAGGTCAAACATCTGGCACGCTAAGTTGCATCAAGGACTGGGACACGAGTCGATACCTTTCGGCATTGCGCAAGCGCGAGACATTGACTAGTACCGAAACTGCCTCATCGAACGAGAGCTCACCACTCCGACATTGGCTTTGTCTGAGCTAAGGTCAAGCATACAACCATATCGACCTCGCTCCAGCACCACATCAACACCCTATCATGGCCCTCCGGACCCTTCTCCGCACTCCACCAGCCCTCCGCCCACTCCTCCTCCAAGCAGCCTCCCGCGCCTCATACCACTCCTACGAACACATCGAGCCACCGCCCTACCCCGAGACAGAATCCGCCATCCTCTCCTCCGCCCTCCGCCACGTCCCAACCCACGGCTTCACGCAACAATCCCTTACACTCGGCGTCAAAGACAATGGCTACCTCGACATCTCCACCAACCTTTTCCCTAACGGCGCCTTCGATCTCGTTCTCTACCACCTCGTAACACAACGCCTAGGCCTCAAAGACCGCATTCACTTCCCGGAGGACATGGGCATAGGCCGCAAAGTCCGCAGCCTCATCCTCGAACGACTGCGCGGGAACGTCGACGCCGGCGTGATGGGTAAGTGGCAGGAAGCATTAGGACTCATGTCTTTAGCGGAGAACATTCCGAAGAGTCTGAAAGAGCTGGCGGCGTTGAGCGATGAGATGTGGTTCCTCGCGGGGGATGTGAGTGTGGATTCGAGCTGGTACACGAAGAGGGCGAGTTTGAGTGGGGTGTATGCGGCGACTGAGATCTTTCAGACGACGGATCAGAGCACGGAGTTTAGGGATACGGAGGAGTTTTTGGATCGGCGGTTGGAGGAGGTGAGGGTTGTGGGAGGAGCGGTGGGGAGTACGATTGAGTGGGCGAGCTTTCAGGCGGGGAGTATCGTGAATTTGTTGAGGAGTCAGGGTGTAAGGGTGTAAGCCATACACATCATGTCCTCGTAGCGGCGTTTGCTCGCGAGCTACTTTAGAACGCGTACGAGCACGGCCTCATATGACGCATGCAAGTGAGGCGGAACGAGTGAGCGCAAGCTCTTTCGGCATCTGCCATTGATGATGTATCAAGCTTCGTGCAACTATCCCCTCTTCTCTTCCTACTGCAACGCACCACCGGCAGCACAACCGCGCGAGAAAAATAACTAACGCCATCGCCATCGCCATCACCATCAACATCGCATCACACCACGGACCAACAAGTACCATCGCTACACACAGCGGCGCCACCCAACAAACACCCCCGGTCATCTAGACTCAGACTACACCAACATGGCGCCCTCCAAGAGAGCCTTCTACGAAAGCTGCACGATCGAGGTGTGCTTTAGACACCACAGCTCCCATTCATAGTCGACCGACTTGCATGCAGGAACTTCAAATCTTCATCAAGAAATGCGCCACCAAGGACTCGAAAGATGACATCCTCTTTTGGACAACTCGTGCCTCGAAGAGATTGTGCATCGCAAAACTCGAAGAGCTCGACGACATTGGCGGTTTCCGCTTCATGGACCTTCCTACCGAGCTGCGCCTTGACGTCTATCGCCACTCGCTTGTCGGAAAGCCACGCCCCATCGAGATGAGCGGAAAGGCATTTTGAATCGCCTCAGACCAGTCAGTTTGACGGCATTGTTGCTGACACCGTTTCAGGTATTGTCTTTTTCCAGACAGGTCGGCGCGGAAGCTCAAGACGTACTGTACAAGAAGTCAACGTTGTCTGTGAGCTTCGATGCCGGGCCTGTACAGGTCACTGATAACACACCCACACAAGTATGCACCTCAAAAGCACTCTACATCATTGCGAGACCGGCCATCCTGCGGTCTCCACGGTGGAATACTATGATCGAATTACCATCTTCGCCACGGAAATGCGTCTCGTTGATATTGACATCACTCTCTCCTGCCCGCCACTTCGCGCAGGCCCAACACCGGACCACTTCTGCGCCTTCATCAACCTCTTCTACGCTTTTATCACACTGCTTGCTACTGGCGAGCTGCAGACCATCAGTGTGAGACTGGAGCTCATGGTTGGCAATCCCGACACGGAACATCAAATGGGTGGAAAGGGCAGCATCTCTGCTGCTACCCTCAACGCCCTGCTCTGGCCTTTGACTCTATTACCGCCTTCGGTATTGCTGAAGCTGTACGGCCTTGGTACAGACACGGCCATCGAGCGTCCCGTACGCCATCCACTCGGCGCCCATCTTGACCTTGTGGAGTACTCTACCTTCAGAAAGCACATTGATGATCATCACAATCTCGTGAAAGCGGACAGGAGTAGCTCATGAAGGGATCAGATACCTGAAGAAGATCATGCGGGATATCGAAATTTATTACGTCGCACATGCAAGTTCCTTGCCAAATTACACGTACTACAGTTCGAAGATGGAAGAGCTGCAGCGTATGCTCCGGATACCCACATTCGTACGCTTGTACAGCGGGCCGAGGAAATTGAGGCGCAGTGCAATTCTGCAAAAAGAGGATTGATGCATTTGGAGCGATATCGAGGACGCTCAATTTTGCGGTAGTGCTTTCTGCGTCACTTATGCAGAAGCACTAGACGAATTATGTAGATGAAACAAGGCAACAGCTCCACCAGCCTGTAGAAATAGTATCTGCGAATGCCACGACGCTATGGCCATCCTCCATTTCCGACCAATAAGCAGACCACCAATAAGCAGACCGTCCAAGACATGAGAAACGAGCAATCTCGATCCCCTACGCCTACACCGCTCTTTTCGACGTCAAACCCATTACATATGAGTTTAATGCTGTACATATCGAGTTTTAGCCTAGTAGCAGTGTGCTTGTCGCACGCTATCTCATCTATTGTTAACTGTTTTGGCCGAATTTGTTGGCCCACGTCGCTTAGTCGTAGGCAAAAGCTTGACAGTCTTGGCTTGGCGCGCACATGACAGCAAAAGGCACGGCGATCTTCCATCTTCGCGGGAGGCGCTAAACTCTTCTTCGTGAGCAAGATATTGTTCTACGGACTACATACATCACAAACGCACATAAAAAAATGGCAAAAGTGAAGCTCAGCACAATGATTGTGCTGAGGTTCACTTTGGGTCACAATGCTCGAACACGAACCAGGAAGACGCCTTCACTCGCAGCTTTTCGCCACCAACAAGACCATCCGAGACGAAGCCCAAGGGTTTCTGGACAAGTCTGCAACTCGCGCAGCTCTGCGCCTCATACGCATCGGCTCGAAGCAGAACTATCGCCGTGAGCTCCGGCCAAGATGCGGCAAAATCAATTCTGACTGCGTTACAGGTCGCTCCGTCCCTACCGTCCGACATGGAATGACTCCAGCGCGAGTCATCGGGCCCATCCAGGACATTTGTCGAGAAATTAGCGCCTTCCCACCAAATCCCAGCCACCGCAACCACTGTGATCGTCGAAATTTTCGTCGCCAACACAGGCACGGACGAGCCCCATGAGTCCATCAACAGATACATGTACCTCCTCACCACTGCGGTCCAGGATTCAAACGTCGCACGCGTCTCGCTGCGCCTGTCAGTTCCAGTTGGCATGTATGTCTCCATGTTCAATGGCATCCTCTCGCCACTCCGCCAATTTGGACCTTATGTCGCCATCGTCACTTCCGGCATCCCGAACAACAATGTCGAGTCTCTGAACGAAGTCCAGCGCATCTCATCATACCCGGTACCTGCGCTTGCAGGCTGGCCAGCCATTGACAAGTCAGCCAGGACGCTGGTCAAAATTGGCACAGGAGGCCGACATTCGCGGTACGGGAGTTCAATTCCTGCCCGTATTGATCGCCAACGTGTTCAATGGGACTAAGGTTTGGGTTAAAGTGCATGATCATAGGGTGGGAGGGCCCGTCACCAGAAGACACCATTGCGTCGAGCGTGAGCACAGCTCGCGCGATTCTGACCGATGAGAAGTGTCGACGGCTTCACGACGAGGACAAGGAGAAGTTGGGAATCGCGGGCATTGCAGAGACGTAGCGCCTCGAAATGGGAGAATGAAACCGCGACATGACCGTGGGAGCAATGATCCTCGCCGGTTGACTCCTTGCTGAGGCAAGGTGGTGACCCCACCAAACAGTACAGAGTGTCTAGAGATGCCTTCTTAGAAGCCTCGATACCGCAACGTAACGTCAGGTCCCAGCGTCCAAATTTCCAGTCCCTGACCCACAAGTCCGTCCCTCGGTCCATCTCGAGTACCCCCTACCCACAACAACCACCATCCGCGGCCCTGACAGAATTCTGTCACCCCACACCCAAAACACCACATCACAAACAGAACAGCAACGCCTCACCACCACCACCACCACCAGCGAGCGAAGCAGCCCACCATCGCCCCTGCCACCCGTTCGCAGGGACCACCAAAAGTACACACGCCACAAACGCCGCCTACGTATGGCACAGCAAGCAAGCAAGCAAGCAATACTAACTATTTAACTAACTGACTCTGACTCTACTACAATATCCCCCACAACCTTCCCGAAGAAAAAATTCGCCTCGACACCGCGCCGTGCCGTAAAGAATAGTCCCTACGTTACCTCCAGACCAAGAAACCCTAGGCGCGACTAAAAGAAAAGCGAATGCGTTTTCCATTCTCACACTCTCTCTCTCTGTACTATACTAGGTAATAAGAAAAATTCTGTGTGTTCAAAATTTCCCCACCATTCTCCTCAGGCGCGAAACGGGTATCAATAAAGTGAACAACACTCTGTACAACAACAACAACAACAACACCCGCTCATCGACCACCCTGCCTTCTCCTTTCTCCTCCCTTACCTTTGTCTCCTCTTCCTCTCTACTGCGTCTTGGCGACATAACTCCCGCTAACCACCTTCTTCACATTCGGCACCAACTTCCACCCATCTGCAGGGTTCGCATTCTCGTCCGCAAACGGATCATGCTCACTCGCGTTCGCACTGACAGTGAGACCAGAGCCCAGAGCCTGTGCCTCATCGCCGCTGATCTCCCACTTGGCTTCAATGTGGCCACCAGTAGCTTCGCTTTCGGTCGTAAACTTCACCAGGAGCTGTTGAGGTTCGGCTCCGGTGGTGAGAGTGACGTCGCCAAGGTTCCAGAAGTGAAGGTTCTTCTCGCGGGCGAATGTGCCTATGATTTCAGTTAGCTATGCACCATTGCAACTGCTTTTGGAACATGGGAGAAAGATACTCACCAGGAGGTTTGCTCTGACTTCCACTCGCCTTCGCACCTTCAAGGACATGCGCAATCATGATGTTGTGCAGAGTGACGCTGTTCTTTCCGGCTGGAAGCGCAAAGTCAGGATGTAAAGAGTACTTGATGATCACCATCGTAGCCTCCGGGGTGATCTTGTAAACTGGGCTCAAGAGCAATGGTGTATGCGTAAGAGCATCATCCGCGCGGAGCTGATACTTGAAAGCGACCTGCGTCCTTGATCCGAGGGAGGCCAGGTTAACAGAGTATTCGCCATCACGATCGAGGTTCTGACTGAGGAACGCCGGGTTGGGTGCAACCTTGTCGAGGATTGAGAAATGGTCCAGACGGATGTTTTCCTGCCCAGCACTGGAACTCCGATCAGTCGAACTGTACGCAAGCGCAATCTCGCCAATGATCGAGGATGAAACGGTGTTACCACTCTCGAACCGGGCAGAAAGGGTCTCCACAATGGAAGAGCTGAGGCCGGGCTGGTGAAGATCGGGATGGCGGTTGCTTTGGCTGGTAGTAGATCGTCCAGAGCGAATAGACTGGTTATCGTGTGCGTCCAAACCAGCGGTTCTGGAAGCCGGTATGAAGGCTGCACCAGGCGACTGTGGTTCGCTTGTGGAACTGAGAGGCGAGAAAGCGGCAGCTCCAGCGGCGGCTCCAACTGCAACACTGACTGCGCCACCAGCAAACGCGCCAGAAGGTGAATTGACCAGGGAGTGCGAAGAGGGCTCGGTAACAAGCGGGGGAGGCTGCATCACTGGTGCCGCAACTTGCGTGTTGATAGGTGTTGGTTCCACAGCTCGCTCGGTGGCAGGTGGTGGAGAAAATGCGACAGGTTCCGGAGCAGCCTGGTCTGGCCGGCCGGGAGCAGTGATCACAGCGCTATTGCGAGCATCACGCCGACCGCGCACAGTACCGAGTCTTCGCTGCGTGATAGGAGGCGCCTGAAGCTTGGTAGCTACGTTCGCAAGCGCAGCGTCACCGCCTTCTTCCCTGATTGGCTCTTGTCGAATGTTTACATTATAAGCAGGCTCCGCTCGCTCAGCGGCTGCAGCAGCATCTGCCTGTGCTTGCGAGATAGGGTCGAGATTCCGTTGGGGTATGCTATATCCTTGGCTGTCTCTTTGTGGCTCAGATATTGTTGGCATCATCGGCGGTTCGGGCTGGGCTGGCTTCGGCGGCTCCAGATCTGCTAGATCGCCTTGGTGACTGCCATTCGGGAACGTCGTGGAGATTGGCGACCTGTTACCATTGAGGTGTGGAATGTCGACAGGATCCAGCTGCGGTGCTCGATCTCTGATCGGACTTGTCGGCTCTTGTCTACTCTGTGGTGCCTCCAAAACTTCACTGCCCATCCTCAATGGCGAACTTGGGCGACGTGGACCTGACTCTTCCTGTGATGGCTCCAATCCGTAAGAGTCCTTGTTCCTGCGAAGCGCTGAGAATGGTCCAGATCGAGGCTTCCGTTCAGGTGATTCTGCCGTGGATGGCAATGCTTGTGGCTGCTTGCTAGTCCGTCGCGACATGACAGTACCAAGTCGCTTGAGACCTTTAAAGCCGCCCTTCTTGCTGGGCTCTGGTGTGCTTGCGCTGTACTGGCTCGCACCATCTTCCGGATTCGACGGGATTGTGGACAACGCATTGCTCGATGATGGTCCGCCTCGCGACGGCGTTGGGGTAGGCATGAAGCTCGACCTGTTCGATCGATTGCCGGCTGGCTTGGAAGCAAGCGCTCTCAACGACCAAGTCTTGATCTCATCCTGGGTCTCCACGTTCAATAGCACATTCAAGCACGATTCAGCTGTTACTCTGCTCTTCTCCACCTGATCGGCTTCCAAAGTCTCGAACTGCGTCAACAGGTCCCGCAGGTGATTTACGCGCGTCTCATCCAATGCCTGCAGCTGTTCAAACACGTACGGCGCCTGCGAATCCCACTGCTGTCGCGCATTGTCCAGATCCGACGCCGCATTCGCGACCTTGTTCGTTTCAGCTTTATCGCCTTTGCCCTGCAGCTTCTCCGACTTTTGCTGTGCCTTGTCCATCTCCTTTGCAATGGCAGCCAAATTACCCTGCACAGTGCCCATGGCTTGCATCTCGCGATTGCTGGTAGCAAAGGCGCGCAAGGGCGCTTCGACGTCCATTTCGATCTTGGAGGCGAGGGAGGCGTGCGCGTCGGCCTGGGTGTCGAGAGAGTTGGTAAGGGCGCTCCATGGTGTTGAGAAGATGCTGTGTCCTGGTCAATGTCCTGGTTCGCGCCAACCTTTGCTATGTCCATACCCAAGATCGATATCATCCAACTGTCTCCGCGCGAGCTTCCTGAGACCAGCAGCGTACTGTTCTTCGAGTCTACTACGCTCCTACCGCCATCCCATCAGTCTCCGCCTTTGGACATGCAATGCGCCAGCCACTCACTTGAAGCCAATCCGCAATCGTGGTATTCACCCTCCCAACCTGTCTCACTCTCTCATTCAAAATCTCCACAGCCTGCGTCGGCTGCAGCTTGGGCTGTATGATATTGCTCTCAGCAAATGTTTCTTGTGTTCCCAAACACGCGCAAGCTGAGCTCGCGCATTTGGTTGCTTACCAGCATGCCGGGGTACTCCGTCCGGTCCATCTCGACGGGTCTTCAGTACGATATTCGCAATGCAAAGTTTTTCCACGAAGAAAAGCAAAAGGGAACCGCCAAGGACCACGACGACGATGTGGTGTAGATGTGGTCCAGCAATACTGTGGAAAAGGTGAAGCTCGAGCGCATGTCCTCACGCATCTCGTCAGGCGGGCCGGCATGTTTCGGCAGCTTCCTGCAACGCGAGTTTGGTGGCGTCACTCCTGCCGCGGAACCTTGTCACCATCCATGTTCCATGGCAGTGTGGAGTCTTTGTTCGGCCAACAACTCTGTAGAATTATTACATGACGCATCAGCTGCAGGGATGTCGATACTACTTTCAAGATGTACAGTCTCTCGAGTCTCTATACAGCGACAGACATGACCCTCGACTGCTGCTCAGTCAACATCATCATCATCATCATCATCACGCAGCGACTCCGCTGTCATCTTCTCGCCCATCTCGACCGCAAACCATCCCCTCGCAAGTGTATAGGAGGGAGAAGCTACATCTTCGATCAACATTCTGGCGACAGCATGGTCGTCTTCTGCTGCCTTTGTCGATAAAAGCAAGAGCGGCTCGTAGCTCATTCCACATTCGTGCCAGGCGATATTGCTGATGTGGCGTCCAGAGATACATGTAGAGCTGAGAGGTTCTTGTCGATAACGGCATGATGTGGCGCAGGGACTTGACCCTTTCATGCTGCTTGGGAAGGACGATACTGTTGCTCGTGAACTATAGGGTGGTCACGATGCCGAGAGATCAGCTCCAACAGTTTGCGCAATATACACGGATCTGACGCTTAGCATCCGTGTATGCCTCGTTTCTCAAAGTTACGCACTCACATCGGTCACATCGAAAGGGTGCCTCGTGAACTCTCGCATTTCTGTCAAGTTTCTCTCTCTATACATTATTGACTACATCGTTGTTACTGCACCCAACACTCTCAATCAAAACAACATTACATTCGCTTCTACTTCCGCTCCATACTCAGTACGCCTTAACAGTCTCAGTCTCCTTCGCAACCGTGACCGTCTTCGTCACGCCAGCGTCCGTCACGGTCACGGTAATCGTTGACACGCTGCCTCCAGAGGCAACAGCACTCTCGCTTGTACTTGAGCTCGAGTATGGGTTGACAGGCACGATCGTGATGCCGCCCAACATTGTTGATGTTGAAGATTGTGCCACAGTGGAACTCGCGGCTGGTGATTCGGCGTATGGGCTGATGATGACCGGGGGTAAGCTTGTCTGGATCGACGGCGATGCGTAAGCTGTCGCGGATGGTTGGGTGGTTGTTGTTGCCTCGCTGCTTGGAGAGTCGGGTGTCGGGTAGGCGTAAGATGACTGTTCTGGCTGTGTTGTGCTTGAAGTGTCGGCTCGTGACGAGGTCGTAGTGCTGGAAGCGGCGCTCGATGATATCCCGTCCTTTGGTGGGCTATACGCGAACAGTGTCGTTGATGTTTTGGCCGTCGTGCTGCTCATATCGGTTTGGGAAGTTGTTGCTGCCACTTCTTCGCTTGCGCTGGAGTAGTGAGGAGCTTTCTTCGTGCTGGTGGTGGACGCTTCTGATGTCGACGAGCTCAGATAGGCTGGAGCACTACCATATGCACCCGCAGCAGATCCTGATGCAGTATTCTCAGGCTTCACCGATGTTGGAGAGGAGGATCGCTGCGGGTAGACGGTAGTGACCGACGTGACGATCACATCTCCTCCAGAACCAGTCGGACTGGCACCGTATCCTTCCGGCTGCACCGTCGTGTACAAGGTGACCATAGTGCTTCGCGCCATCGTGATCGTGGAGACATTGCTGTATTGCCTTGTGCTGTAGATGCTTGTCGATGTGCTATAACCGCTGGCTGGCGTGCTATAGCTGCTAGCTGATGCGACCTCTATACTGCTGCTGTATTGTGTTGGGGCATAGCTGAAGTGTGTCGCTGCTTCTGAGCTGGATTGCTGACCGACGAATGTGAAGTCGAGGCTCGTTGGTGCTGGTGGCGTAGTGGGCGCTGGCGCGGTGAGTCCCCCAAGTCCGTACGCTGAAGGTGACTCTCTCGATGGGAGACTCGATCCCGTGTCTGCGGAAGTTGTGCAAGGTTCTGACATGAAGCTCGAGTCGGCAGCAGCTGGTTGTATGTACGCAAGGCTGGACGTGCTAGACGGTGTCGATGCGTAGGCGGTCAGTCTGCTCAAGGTAGTGTTGGCATAACGGGCGACCAACGGCGAAGCGTGGGTCAGACAATTGCAAAGGACAAGAAGAAGGAGATCTCGCGCTGATAGCATCTTTGGATCTCCTCGAAATGAATGGTGAGTGTAAGGATTAGTATGTACGACGTGAAGACCAGCTCCAGTCGGCGGTAACAGAGACGGAAAGAAAATAGCGAAAGAGTGACACGAGTAGGAGAATAAATGATGCTGATCCCGTGAAGAGGGACAACAAGAGGGCGAACACGAAGGTAATGAAGGTCTCCGTCCTACAGTGTCTCGCTCTCTGCCAAAGACATAAACAGCACAAGCTCGGTCGCGTGGGTATCAGGCTCGCGCTACATCGCGAAGAGACGTGGGTTGAGCGTGGTATTCTGGCTTGTCGTCGGTACACTGCTTGACCTGTGCGAAGTCTATAGATATGCAGCGCGTCGGTAGGATATCTTCTTCGTGCATCGAGAAGTGCGGTCGGCGGCTGCACCTCAGAATTGATGGACTCTGGCTGGCTCGGTGCGATGATTGGCTGCGCGCTTTCCGCTCTGCGAGGTTGGGATGATGCGGGTGTTTCAGGCTGGTCCCGAGGGTGATGTTGATGTGCTGTGGAATTGAAGACGGTCCTAGCCGCATCATCGATGGGCAGCCTGGCAAATGCACAAATGCATAAATGCATTTGGTCTGGTGGTACAACTGTTGCGTAAAGACACTGTCTGCAGATGTCGAGAGCAGGCCCAAGTTCGTCTGTTTTCTCACGTTCCAAAGCTAAGCTGGAAGTGTGCTGTCTCAGTCAGCTCAGACGTCGTGGTTGGTGGTATACAATCGCCATCACCTCTGTCCTCGTCAATGCCCTCAGGCACTTTGGCTGCATGTGCATGCAGGCCATAAGCATCTCCGTGTGATTTTCTCCACCACACTGTTCTCGAGAAGAAGAGCACCATCATCCTCGAATTGCACCGAACGTTTCTGGCACTGACAGAGCTCTCATGGTTTGTCACTTTGCTCGGCAATGCATGTATAGTCTGGGATGCCCTGGCGTCTGTCGCGGGGACGATGCTACCTTGCTACTGTACCTCCCTAGTGTGTGCTAGCTCCTGAGCACCATCTCGTGACGGGATTGAGAGTGATGCATTGGGACGCATCATGTTTCACGTTACTCCCGATCACACTCATTCATCAGATCAGGATCCTATCACCTCCTGCTTGAACCTTGAACGACTTCTCTGTTTCCACCGGAAGAATTCAGGCTTCCAGGCAAGTGTTACGTCGTTTGCTCCATGCGAATCAGAAGAAGGTGCGTGGTGCCGCCGTGAGAATCGAAATCGAGCTCGAGCCGTCTCCTGGCCAACATTTTTGCTTTCCCTGAAGTCGCGTCTCGCTTCACGTGAGCATTGCAAGACTGCCTCCTTCGCTTGCATCAAGTACACGACAACTACTGGACATATTCCACTCGACATCCTAGCGCGACATGAGCGTGCGAGTCGTGGCACGCGTTCGCCCGCTGCTCAGAACCGAGATCGAGGAGGATGTCATCGTCACCGCGTCGAGTGCACCGGGCGATCCGGCCGACAGCAAGAGCATAGTCCGAATACCCAACCCGAAGAAAGAGTCGGAACTGTACAGCTTTCAGTTTAGCAGCGTATACGGTCAGACAGCGACGCAAGCAGACATCTTCGACAATGAGGTCTCACCTACCGTCAAGCACCTGTTCAAGGGCTTCGATGTCACCCTGTTCGCGTACGGCGTCACTGGCACAGGCAAGACGCATACGATGCGAGGAGGGAAGAGCATGGCCGATCGCGGCGTGATCCCACGTCTGCTATCGAGTATATACAGGAGAGCGAGGAAGGTCGAGAAGGACACAGCTGGTGAGACGCAGGTGGAAGTCGCGATGAGCTACTACGAGATCTACAATGACCGCGTATTTGACCTCTTCGAGCCACCCGAGAAGCGGACACCAGCCGGCCTACCTATCCGCGACAATCAGAATGGGAAGGCCGTAGTGGTAGGACTCACGGAAAGGCCCTGCACATCACTCAAGGAATTCGAGCAACTGTACGACCAGGCCAACGTCAACCGATCAACCTCGGCGACGAAGCTCAACGCACACTCTTCACGATCCCATGCGGTATTATGCGTCAAGGTTACCCAAACGACCGGCGAAGAGGCACGCGTTAGCACCGCTTCAGCCATTGACTTGGCAGGCTCCGAAGACAATCGACGAACGGACAACAACAAGGACCGCCTCGTCGAGAGCTCTGCCATCAACAAATCGCTGTTCGTGCTGGCTTCGTGCGTCGAGGCAATCTCGAAGAAGCAGACCCGTGTGCCATATCGGGAATCCAAAATGACCCGCATTTTGGCACTCGGACAGAACAATGGCTTGACCGTCATGATCCTGAACCTCGCACCGGTACGGAGCTACCAACTGGATACACTCAGCAGCCTCAACTTCGCGAACCGAACCAAGAAGATCGAAGTCAACGAGATCGAGAACCAGCCATTCTTCCGCGATGCACCAGCCGGAAAGAGCAAGCTTGATGCTGGCAAAGAGAGCAACGTTGCTGCGCCCTCAATGAATCGACAGCCTTTGCGACCGAAGATCCAATCGCACAACAGTCACCTACAAGACGTGACCAATGTGCCGAAACCTGCGAAGACTTTCGCCGTGTTCTCAGACAAGCCGAAAGCCGTGTCACGGCCTTCACCAATAGCGAACACGGCGCAAGCACGACAGTCGAGAGCAGGCTTGGCTTCTATCAAGTCACCTAAGAGGACAGCAAGTAGAGAAGCTTTTGATCGACCGGCGAAAGCTGTAAAACAGAGCGAGGCTGCAGCTGGAATGTCGCAGGATGCAATTGAGGCCCTAATTGAGCGCAAGGTGATGGAAGCTCTTGCTGGCAGGGTCGACCAAACTATAACTGTTACGGCAGAACCAACATCAGATGAAGTTCAGAAAAGACTGGACGCACTAGAGAAGCGAGTCGAAGGACAGGAGACAGAACGAGCCGAGGGACTACAGTACTTACTCATGGCGAAGCAACATCAAGTTCGAGGCGAAGATGTGAGCGCTCTAAAGATGTATCAATTGGCACTACCTCACTTCCCTGGAAACGAGAAGCTAGTGCGCAAGATGTCAGCTCTCCAGGACAAGATCGATGCTCAGAAGGCAGCGAGACATGCACGTTCCACAGTCCATGACGACCAACCGGAGCCGAGAGAAAGAGCTGCACCGCGCCGAAGACAGAATGCGGATGAAGACGACAGCTACCACGAAGCGCAAGACGAAGAAGAGAACCACAAAGAGGACGAAGGCTTTGTATACCGACCACGGACCAAGATACGACGACCCGCTTTGCAAAGCCTGCACCGCCCTACACCATCGCGAGCAGAGAGTGGACTATCCACAAAGCACACTCCTCCACCAGATAACGACTCGGAGGATGAGCTTACTGCCGCTTTGACAGCACAGACACCACGGACGAAACAATTGTTAGAGATCATCAACACAAAAGACGTGAGCCAAATCAAGCTGTTGAAGGGTGTTGGCGCCAAGAAAGCAGAAGCTATCGTGAACTGTCTATGCGATCTAGATGATAGCGTCACAACTCTCGGACAGCTTGGAAAGCTCAAAGGTGTTGGAATAAAGACGGTGGAAAACATGCGTACTGGATTGCAGGTATAGCGTGCTTGATTAGCATTTGGAGGTTGTTGCATTGAAGGCGTCCAGGGTGGTGTTTGTTCTCAATCTCGCGTTTTGAGCGTGGCGTTGGCGGATGCTGTTGGGCTGCCATGGATAAGCAGAGACGTTTCGGAAGGCGATTGAGTAGCAATATAAAGCTGCTGATAAGAGGATATTGACTATTGATCTCTGGCCCTTTGTTGGCATTTTCCATCGTCGTGACCACACGCGGGTTTGAAGCAACGAAGCTTGCCACATCTTCCTACGTCTCCAAGACATTGCATCTCAAGCAATAAGCTCAATTCTGCGTCAAATGGTCTTGCAAGAGTTTGTCAACAGATCATCGCACGCGCGGAAAAACTTCTCTACACCCGCCAGAGATGTAGAAAGACGGCGCGGGCTTTTAAGGAGAAAGGATGCTCGTGTTACTGTCGAGAAGAATGCCAGGATTCGGACTCAAACAGACCGTCTCGACACGAGTGGACGGCACTGCACTACACTACTTCTACCAGCATCACAGTCCGCGAATCTGCACAACCTCTACCACATTGTTCGCCCTGGCAGCAAGAAACATGCGTGGCAAAAACTCAACTCGACTTGGATGAAATGCTCGCTGGCGACGCGGACTGGTGTTGACGATGGGAACATCAACGGGCTATTCTGGTTCCACGGTCGGGGGCAAAAGTTAGGCGACTGCGTTTCTTCCGATGTCTTGGGTTCTGTCAAGAAGATGTCTGAGATGTTGCGCACACACTTTCGCAACATGCTCAACCATACTGATCTCTCGTTTCCTTAGCGACATAGAGATCTCAGTAGGCCACTGCCTTCGACGCCACTATGCGAGCGAGTGCGTGTCTAATGGTCGCCTCACTCAGCAGGATCGGCACGTGTCAAAGAAATAGCAATAGCAGCAGAACAGTGCACAGTCCTACTGCCTCAAGCGCGGTCGTCGATGAAAGCAGCTCTGGAACCACGCTAGTGGCTCTCGGGTCATTCATTCTTCAAGGTTTGGGGGCGTCCGATCAGTCCATGAACACAGGTACCGCCAGATCAGAGTCCTCCACCTATCCGAGCAATGCTACAGTGACGAGTCTTGCAGCGAATACTACTACCTTTTCTTCCCAGAGCGACGAATGGAAGTCAGCACAGTCTTGCAGTGCGGCATCCGTGTCATGGCGGCGGGCACATGCCTACAGTGGAACGACCACATGGTACACCTCGACTTGGGTAACAACAATTATCAGAGAAACGACCATCAAGCCGACCAACGCAACTCCGATCACTCTCTGCGATGGCTGTCCCAGAGTTGAAGGGAGCCTCACTTCATACACCAACACCTATGTGAATACCGCCTCGACTGTGATTTACGGCTCCGCCTCGGCCGTGTGCCATGCAGACTGTCCCAACTGTACCATCAACTCGCAAGACTGTTCCAGGATCTGGTCATCCTGGAATGCATATACAAGCAGCAACAGCTCAGACATCAGCAGAGCCTACAGCGCGCCAGCATGTCCACCACCAACGCCCACCGCGACCTCATCGACGTACAACAGCCGCTGCCACAAGCATAAAGTGCCATGTACCTTCACAGCCGGCCCTGTCCGTCTACTCTACTTCCCAGTCCAAGTCAAAGGCGACCGTCTCTGCGGCGACTACTCGACCGTGACGCCTCCGAACAATATCACGGCACCCGTCACAGCAGAAGCCTACGGCACGACCTTCACGTCCGGCACAGCATACATCTCCTTCGAACCCTGGCGAGCATACGATGGATGCGGCCAGCCGACCGGTACTGAAATGTCAAACTTCTTCCTCCCTTTGCCATCTGCAGATGTCAGCAGCATGTGTGGCTCCGATGGCGCCGTCTTCGCCAGCGGTCCGACATCAACACTTCTCAATTTCGCGGATCACAACTACCCCATTGCGACGAATGTCTACAAATGCCAAGCTCAGTGCTTATGGGATGTTGATGTGGGAGACATCTGGAAGATGAACTGCCAAACCATTTACGACGACTACAAACCCGTGCTGGCGTATTCCACGCAAGTCCAGAAACTGCAGTCAGACCGGAATCAATGCTGGTTTGACCCAGATACGTACTTTAGGTACCAGAGGGCGGAGCAGTATTACCTTTTCGATCCGCCCATTGCGCTTACGCCGGCTGCGTCGATGGTTATGCCGACGTTGGATCCGCAGCCTGCACATAAGACGACTCCGCCGGTGCGGCAGACGAGTACCGATGCAGAGACGTATCCGCCTGTTGCGCTGACTTCGGCGAGGTCTGAAGAGGTACCTACGGTGGTGCAGCAGAGTAGTGTAAGCACGTCCGGCCTACAAGAGAGTGGAGGTTCCGGACCGGCTCCTGTGTCGCTTTACCGAAACCGACCAATACTGGAGGACAGTCTCCGGAAGCGAGCGACCGAAGCCCAAACCAGCCGAACGATCCGGGCAACGGCCCAATTGCTGGTCCGGATACTCTTGCGCAAGTCTCTGGCAACGCGCCATCGGCATCTTCACCTCTCGATGATCCTGTACCGGTGCCTGCTGGTCTTAGTGTGTTGGCAGCGGCTCTGAGCCAAGCTATTGAGACCGTGAAATCGGACACGAAGCCATCAATTAGTGCAGAGAATGATCCTGGGCGCCTGGGTCAGAACGCGGCACCAGCTTCACCTGGGAACATCGTCACTGTCTTGCCTGCTGCTCACGCCTAGTACCCGGTAGCAGTGTCAAGATCTGGCTCGAACTACATTGTCGATGGACAAATGATCCATCCTGGTTCTGCTGCTACTGTAGGCGATCAAGTCGTATCTGTGGCACCTGGCGGTCATCGCCTGCTGTGGGGAGCATCGTCCGCTATTGTGCTGGATGATGGGAGAGCTACGTCCGTTGCACCGACGCCGCAAAAGCTGGCAACTGTTGTTCAGTGTGGCTCTACATATATCGTGGCTGGTCAAACCTTGACAGCAGGACAAGTCGCTACCCTCAATGGCCAGACGTCGTCAGTTCTACTTTTCTGCAGAAGGGATGGTGGTGGACGGCACGACTTTACAGCCGGTGAATGGTGCAGTGACACCAAATGGCATCACCATCTCTCGAGCTGGAACAGGTATATCATCGATGGTCAGATAATGCCAACAGGTGGCACAGCTTTCATCAACGGCACTACAGCGACGCTCTTGGCCAACGATGATGGTCTCATCATTGGAACGACCACAGTATCTCTCGCGCCTGACGCTGCTACAACTCTGTCCAACCCTGAAGTGAGCGTGACAGCTTTACAGGTCTTTCGAGCTAAATCGAACTCCATTGTTGATGGCCAAACCCGCACTCCTGGGCAGATGGCCACGATAGCCGGCACAATGCTTTCTGCCTTGTTAAATGAAGCTGGCCTAGTTCTCGGGACGAGCACATTGTTTCTCGCACCTGGCGCTCCTTCCACACCAGCTCCACCAAGCCGTACAGTGGACTTGGACATCGCTCGCTCCGGATCAAGAATTATCGTGGATGGCCATACCCTGACCGACGGTCAGACGGCCGTGATCAATAGCGAAAAGATCTCGATTCTTGGAGACGGTGCTGGCATTTTCGTCGGCTCAAAGACGATAGTATTATCCGATCATGCCTCTACAACAATACAGCCTGACAACGAAAGCACAATGACACCTTCATCACCTGAGAGCGGGTCGACAACGACACGACCTGGTATTGCATCAAGTACTGGCAGTTCGAGATCTGGTGGGGCCGTGAGTACGAGCCGTAGCAATGCCATGAGATCATACACATGTTACTGGATTGCAGCTCTCGGCGCTGTGTCATGGGTAGTGCTCGGTGCGTGGTAGGATATATCACTCGAGCAGACTTGGCGCCGCGTGCAATATCGGTCAGATAACTCTGGAAGAGAGAAGACTATCCTATAACACTGGTCTCCGTTGGCTCCAGACTCCATCCTACATAACAGCGTTCAATCATAAAATTTCCTCCTCCTGCTAATCCCTTCACGTTCGGTCTCGATCCGGCTCTGTCAAGATCCCCTGCCCCGGCCAGCATACGACAGAAGCACTAACTCTCCGATCGCCCCGAAAAGCGTGCTCCGTTGCAAAATCATCAGTCTCGACGGAGTTCCAGCTATATGAGCTAGCAATCCGTCAAATGGCTGTCACTCACTGTCCCGTCAGCGTGCAAACGAAATCTCGAAGCAAAGCTGACAAAGCTACAGGAGAAAGAACTCCGTTGAGACCCATGCTGGGCAACTACAACGATGGAGCGGAGGACAGATTGCGGTATAGTCATTGCACTGTCCAGACGTCACAATCGCAGCGCTACGTAGCGATGGCATTGAGATCAATTATGTTGAAAGATTCTGAAGCCGATCGAAGGGGATTTAAGGAATAAAAATAAAAGCTCGGCGATGCTGCCGAAAACCCCAGAATTTTGAATCTCGAGTATTTTGCGCGCCTAGGGTTGAATCTAATAACTGTTCGGCACGTGGCCTCACGGACAAAGCAGACGAATCAAGCATCATCACTCACTGTTTGAGATGTATGAGCAAAAATGCTCAGAGGTTACGCGCAACGTACAGTTTTGTCGCAACGGGCAGCGAAGTAGTGTAATGTTCTGGGTGTTACTTCGCGCAGCCGTTAGCGACGTGATCGTGATGAGATGAGATGAGATGAGGCGGCCTCTCTCCGAAATGCGATGTAGGAATGAATTGAAGATCCCAAGCGTGGAAATTGTGATACCAATGAGTTGTGGGGAGCACGCGGTCTTTTAGAGCTTGAGAGACCGAACACGTCGGGTGTAGATTATGGACATTTAAGCTTCTTAGGGCTAAGTTATACTTCTTATATACATGATTCCTATCGGACACTACTTACAGTCAAGTTAGAGTAGGTCAAGGTAATCATTCGTCCTCACACCACCGCATGAGTCCACACATCACAATTCTCCGCCGTTAGCCAAAAGTCCTCCTGCGTCCAATCATTCATATTCTCAAGTAAACTCCACTGCGCCGCTGGCATGGGCCCATGATCGCTCATTATAGCCGGTACTGGGTGTTGACAATCGTACGTACTCGCGAAAGGTTCCTCAGGAGGCATGCCTGCCAGAGTGGGTTTCAACTGGGCGAATCGATCCTTGGCTGGCTGATACAACCTCCTCAACTGCTGCCACTCCATGAGCAGCTGCTGGTAGAAGTGCGTCGACTCCAGAGGACCATCGTTGCACATTGTCTTCTGCAAGTCGTTAACTTTCGCGGCGAGTTTCTCGAGTGCGAGATCCAGCTTGATGACTCTAGCGGCGGATTCTATGTCGCAGGCGAAAGAATCGAGGATGAGGGCGGCTTTGCTGCCGAGCATGACGCTGTATTTGAGATGGCGCCAGTTGAGCGCGGGCCAAGCTTCGAGGAGAGTGGTAGGCTGTGAGAGGGTGGTTCGGACGATCTGGCTGATGCTGTCAAGGCATTTGAAGATGAGAGCAATGCGGATTGGAGAAAGTAGTTGGCCTTCTAGGATACCGTAGGTACCGGTTTCGTACAGTGCTGCGTAGCGGATCGAGGAGGCGATGCGTAGAGTGGCTGTGATAGTGTCAGCTGGATGTTGAATTTAACCTGACGTTGGCACTGTGTGATACTGACGATTCTCGTCGACGCCCACAGGCAAAGAGGCGCGCCAAGCATTGAGCTTCTGCTCAATAGACTTGACAAGCATGTGTAGCTCCTCGTCAGTTGTGGTAAAGGGAGCGTCTTGTCGCCAAGAGAAGGTATCTTTGATCTCTAGACCGATTTGCGAGAGGCGAATGTAATGCGGCCAGCGAGTGTCGAACTCTGTCTCCGGGTTTTCTGCAAGAGAGAGAGCGCACTCTTCGACATAGTCCGTATATCTCATAGCAGTGCCTTTGCGCAAGGCTATGGGTCCCCTGATAGTCGTGTCAGTATTACGTAAGGTGTCTCATTGTATCAGACAACGAACATGGCGGCGAACATGTAGACCGCAACGAATGCCCGCCTTGCTTCTTTGCTCCATAATCTTACGGATTGCGATTCGCTCACGTGATGCGTTTGCCCATTTGCATCAAGTTCGGCCGTATCGCTGGGTGGCTTATCAAAGCCGAGATCGAGTACCAACGTGATAGCAGAGGTGAGCAAACGAGAAGCATGGGTGACTGCCAGCGGTGCATGAGTGAAGTGTATCCTATCAAAGTTCTCAGCATTGGCCTCCGTCAATGTCTTTGGGATAGAAACTATACCAGGAAATGTAAACAACCAAAGCTTGCAGCATATCCAGTGACTGCTCATGATGGACGAAGTATCTGAAAGCAAAGTCCTGCTTGAATCGGTCTTCCAATCGGAGCTGCAGTGCACGCTGCTTCCACGAGGACACTGCCAGGATGGCCAGTAGTAGACATGGCTTTCTCTCCCTCAAATGGGCTAGGTGTTGATCTTTGGGAAGTGATGACAGGCGTGACGATTGGTGAAATACATGTCTGTAGTATTGCAACAGAGCTTGTATGTCTTCAACGCCTAGCAGCGGCTCTCCATGTCCAGTCGTAACAGGCTCCGATCGTGTCGGTCTGTCGGAGCTGGACAGAGGAGTAGATTGTGTACGCTCCGCCGCAGACTGCTGATGCGGCTCAGAAGTTGCTGAGGGTTCCGTCTTCTGCCGCCCTGACAGCAACCCCAGAATCCCGCCATAAGTCTCCTCTAGCTGATCCAGGCGCGCCCGTACTGCGTATTGTCAACACTGTGCTTAGCGAAGCAACCACTGGGACTCTTCTGCGTACAATGAACCGGTCGCTTCCGCTTCTTGGCCTCAGGGAAGGTGCACTCTTGGCCGGCGTGATAACATCTACCGACGACTGTGAGACGGACGTCGGTCGAAATTGGCAGTTGGTCGGGATACCTACCTGTAACACGTGGAAGGAGACTCTGTGCTGGGCTGGCATCGGATCTTCCTATTTTTACACTGTGCACAAGCACGTCGCGTGCGACTGTGAGCACGGCTGTTTTGCGACATTGTTGGGACCGAGCCGTTGCCAAGCCAGAGCTCGTCACGCGAATGAGGGCGTGAGGGCGGTATTGCTATCTCGCTGTATGGTCGCAAAAGAGTACCGAGAAGGAATTGGCGAACATGGGTTTGGCATTCTTGGTGATATGGTAGGGATAAGGTTCGGAAGCTCGGTAGTTCGGTGGCTTCTTCTTTCCGAAGTGGTGTGTAATTGGCCGAGTCCCGCAGTAATATCAACCCCTGCTCCCTGCTTCGGATGCATGTACAGCGTTCTGTCTGTAGCAGAGCAACATGTTCTTTTAGCTGCCGCCGCCAACGACGTCGACGGATTCGCTGTGATCCTCGATCTCGCCAGGATGCCCGAGTAGAGCATGTGACTCCGCTGCTGACAGACGCTCGATACCAAGGCCGACACCAGGTCGAACTGCTATGGAAGGCTGGTTTTGCAGATCTGTCGAACAAACGTGAAGTACAAAGAAGAGACGATCCACCATCGTCTCACTGCCTTCGCGCAACATGTCATCATCTCTCTTTGCCTGTCTTCAACTTGTGCCTTGTGGATAGAGTGCCTCCCGGTGCGATAAGAGCATCATCATGAGCCAAACCACGCTTCACTCCGATTCTCCCCCTATCCATCTGCATACCATAGCCGCGACATACGCACGACTTGCCAATGCTCGCCATGATGAACTGAGCTTGGAGAAAAGGTCCCGGTCCAGCAGTAGAAGCGGCAGCGAGTCCTCAGCATGTGCCCACCCACCCAAAATCGACTACTCCCAATTCACCTACCGAAAACGACCCTGGCGGACCTCCGTCACATCCTTCCAAACCATCGTCGAACATCTTTACTCCGGCAGCGGCACCCCAGAAGATCCCTACATCGTAACCTGGGTAAGTACAGATGGGGAAAAGAATCGTAGTGTTTGGGACATGTGCACTGCGCTTGGGCCCTCAAGACTGCGTGCTGAGGCGGTACCACGTGGTGCTCGAGGATGGCTAACGCGCTCGTGTTGGAGTAGCTTCCTATCGATCCCGAATGTCCGCAACAATACTCTGAGGCCCTCCGCTGGAGCCTTACCTTCCTCGTCTCCTGCATGACCCTCTGCATGGCCCTCGCCTCCTCCGCGTACTCGGGCGCAGTCTCCCACCTGATGACTCAATTCCACTGCAGCGAAGAAGTCGCTATACTCGGCGTGTCTCTAATGGTCCTGGGGTACGCGATCGGGCCCCTGGTCTGGGCGCCCATGTCTGAGACATTTGGAAGGAGGGAGGTTTTCCTATGGTCGTATGTAGTGTATACCATGTGGACGGCGGTGTGTGCGGCGGCGCAGAATATTGAGACGTTGATCGTGTTCAGACTTCTGGCGGGGATGTTTGGGTCCAGCGCGTTAGTGATCCCGGCGGGGCAGATTGCGGATATGTTCACGTCTGAGCAGAGAGGGCTCGGGATTGGTTTGTTTTGTACTGCGCCGTTCTTGGGGCCTGCGCTGGTGGGTCTTCTGTACTTGTTGAGATTGTGTGTCGGAAAGTTGACGGAAGACAGGGTCCTGTGATCGGTGGGTTTCTCGGCGACTCTGGTCATGATGGGTGGCGGTGGGTGATGGGTTTCCTGGCCATCTTCGCGGCAGTACTGACGGCCCTGGGTTTCCTTCTCATGCCGGAGACCTATAGCGCAAAGCTGCTCCGCAAGCGCGCAAAGCTGCTCTCAAAAGTCACAGGTCAGACATATCTCACGCAGGCCGATGCAGATCACCCGGTTGTGATCAAGGAAGTAGTCAGGAATGCCCTCTTCCGACCGTGGGTACTTCTGTTCCGCGAGCCAATCGTGTTCAGCCTTACAGTACGTATCGTGCCCGTGCTCGTGTACCTCTCACTGACATACCCCAACAGATCTACATGTCTGTCATTTACGGCACCCTATACCTCTGCTTCTCGGCCTTCCCAATCGTCTACCAAGTCAAGCGCGGCTGGTCCTCCGGCATCGGCGGTCTGGCCTTTATGGGAATCATGGTCGGCTTCTTAGCAGGCTGTGCGTACATATGCTGGGATAACGGCCACTACGTGCGAATCGCTCGCGCCAATAACGGCTGGGCGCCTCCAGAGTGCAGGCTCCCAAGTGTCATTGGTGGTGGCGTCGCAATCATGGCCGGTCTGGCGTGGTTCGCGGCGACGAATGGGCCGGGGGTGCATTGGGCGTCGAGTGTGTGTGCGGGTGTGCCGTTCGGGTTTGGGTTCATATTGGTGTTTATCAGTTGTGCGAATTACTTGTGAGTCCATCGGCTTGGACATGTTCCCGTGGTGCTGTAGTCGGGAACTGTGCTGACAGAGTGTACAACAGAATCGACTCGTACACCCGCTTCGCAGCCTCGGTCCTCGCGGCCAACAGCGTGGTACGGTCTCTGTTCGGCGCGATATTTCCTCTCTTCACGACTTACATGTTCGAGGTACGCGTGCGCTCCCTCAGGACTCTCTGTCGTTCGCTTCGAACTGATTCCTCCTAGAACCTCGGCATCCACTGGGCCTCCGCAGTCCCCGGCTTCATCGCCCTCGCCTGCTTCCCCTTCCCTATCCTCTTTTACATCTACGGTGCCAAGATCCGCAGCAAATGCAAGTACGCCTCTATGGCCGCGGCTGGTATGCCAGGCGCATCTGTATAGAAGTGAGTAAGTTAGACGACCTATTTGAAGAAGAGCGAGGTAAAAGTAGAAGGAGAATTAGGTATACCGATATAGATAGAGTATAGAGGGATACTAAGATATTACTATATTAACTATATATAATGTAGCTAAATAACGCTTACTATACTAGTAAATATTTAATAAGTTTAATTAGTTAGCTAATAGTACTAATTCTTTTTAGCTACTAGTACTATAATACTCTAATCTTAGCTTCTTTATAATCTATCTTCTATACTTATATATTACTACTATCTATTTATCTAATCTTGCTATAATATACTTATCTCTTCTACTAAGTAATAATATAGTAGTTATATAGCTATATATAAAATCTAGTAATACTTTACTCTTATTATAGCTCTAGCTAGT
>KZ108212.1:0-157493 GCA_002116355.1 Dothistroma pini CBS 116487
TTTAAGGCGTTTAACTTACTATTTAATATTACTATTTAGAATATACTATAACCTAACCTCTACTTTACTATCTCTTAAAGTCTATACTAGACTAAGAGACTACTATTTTATTACTCTCCCTTAACTTTCTATCGGACCGAGAATAAACCTAATTAAGCTTAGTCTTCTAATCTTATAATATTATTAGAGTATACTAAACCTAATATTAAGATCCTATATAGGCTAATTCGAATTAATAACATTGTTAAATAGAGAGTTTAGCTAGGATAGCATATCTATTAAACTATAACGTAGGTGTCCTAAGAGGGACTTATAGAGAATAGAAATCTCTAGAAAGACAGAAGGAATGTAGGACGCACTGTTTCATAGCACGGTATCTGAGCGCTGGGATAACTGGGTCATGTTCCGTTTTCACCCTTCGCCGGCTGATATTGCACTGTCGTCACGGCTGCTATGCTGCTATGCACGTCTCGGAGAGCGCGCGAGCTGTACTTGACTGGTCAACGTGTAGACCAGGAAGGATGGGGAGTGCATGCCCCGCGGAGGTGTCCCGCCCCGAGGGCACGTTCCAGGTTCGCATATTGGGAATCCACTTTTGATACTGATATGGCGACATCACTCCCAGGATATTTTCCATTCTTTCCCGTAGACACTGTCTCGCCGTAGGTCTGTCACGCATTTCGTCTTCTTCATAATCAGCACGATGCCCGCTTTCCTCGAAGGCGGCAGCATGGCGACTCTCTCCAACGCCTTCTCTTCGACAGCTACTGCGACAGCCATTGTCATTCCCGGATCGCCTGCCCTCGAGATCTCCTACAAACAACTTTACGCCGATGCTCTCTCATTCCAGCAGAAGTTGGCCAGACTCGGTATTAGCGCGCGCTCGGCCGTCTCGATCGCGCTCCCAAACAGCTACCCATTCATCGTCGCCTTCCTCGCGGTATCATGGCAGCGCGGCATTGCAGCACCACTCAATCCTGCCTACAAACAGAATGAGTTCGAGTTCTACATCGATGATTTGTCCTCCGCGCTGGTCCTGGTCCCACAAGGTCAAGCAGACGGTCCAGCTGTAAAAGCTGCGAAACGATACAATGCCGCGGTGGCAGAGTGCTATCTAGATCCTTCGACGAAAGAGGTAGTCCTCGATGTCAAAGACACTGGCAAGCTCGCCGGTCAAGGCAACAAGCCAGTAGCACGCGCACAGCCCGATGATACTGCTCTGGTCTTGCACACATCGGGCACGACAGGAAGGCCCAAGGCCGTACCTCTGTCGCATCGCAACCTCACTCGGACTATGCTGAACGTCAGAAACACCTACCATCTCACCGCCCAAGACCGCACAATGCTCGTCATGCCTTTGTTCCACGTCCATGGCCTCCTCGCAGCTTTCCTCGCACCTCTCGCATCCGGTGGGAGTGTAATCGTGCCAGGCGCGTTCTCGGCAACGACCTTCTGGCCCCAGTTCGTTAAGCACAAGGCCAATTGGTACACTGCTGTTCCTACGATCCACCAGATCCTGCTCAAGAACCCGCAGCATTGGCCGAAGCCACTCCCCAAGATCCGCTTCATTCGCAGCTGCAGCTCTCCTCTCTCGCCCAAAGTCTTCCACGATCTCGAAGCAGCCTTCAAAGCGCCCGTTCTTGAAGCCTACGCCATGACCGAGGCAGCGCACCAGATGACCTCGAATCCATTCCCACCCGCGACAAGAAAGCCGGGAAGTGTTGGTCTCGGTCAGGGAGTTGAGGTCAAGATCTTGGATCAAGAGGGGAATGAAGTGGCACAAGGAAAGGAGGGAGAGATCAGTATCCGCGGGCAGAACGTCACGAAAGGATACATCAACAACGACAAAGCCAATGCTGAAGCTTTCACATGGGGTGGATTCTTCAGGACAGGCGATCAAGGCAAGAAAGATGAGGATGGATACGTCGTTATCACGGGCAGAATCAAGGAATTGATTAACAAAGGTGGCGAGAAAATTAGTCCGATTGAGCTGGACAATGTGCTTGCACAATATCCGTCCGTTAGCGAGGCAGTCTCTTTCGCGATACCCGATGAGATGCTTGGTCAAGAAGTCGCTGTCGCAGTCGTGCCCAGGGACGGACAGAAAGTGACCGAAGAAGAGCTCAAGGCATACATGCGTCAGAAGGTCGCCAAGTTTAAAGTGCCCAAGAGGGTCTTCTTTACTAATTTAATGCCAAAGACTGCGACGGGCAAGATTCAGAGAAGGATGGTTGCGGAGGAGATGTTGAAGCAGGACGTGCCGAAGGCGAAGCTTTAGCCTGGATATAGCTAAAAACGTATCATGAAGCCGCCACAGCCGTTCAGCTTTCGTGTCCTGCGAGTGTGCACCGTTACCCGCTTCAACAACTCGACTAATGCGCCTGCTCTGCCTTTGCAACAACACCATTAGCTGTTCGACGAGTTGACTAGCCGCGTCAGACATCGAGGGTATCTGTGATCACGTAGCAATGGCTGAGATCACGGATCTTGAAAATCATCTGAGCGAGCTGGGCACGGAAGACGACTGCGAGAGCAATGCGCCCAGAGAACTCCCCGACGACAGCACGGAGGATGAGGATGTAGGAAGCACATCATTAGGCGTTCCATTCCCAGACGATGGTTTGGAGGACGAAGAGGTAGAGATATCGATCATCACAGTCGAGACTGGTCACTGGAAGCTGTGGTCGATGTCAAAGCGGAGTATGGCTTGAGGCGACGATCGGGTCACGGAAGACCAGGGAGAGATCAAGGGGATGGAAACATCAGAGCGAAGATCAATGAAGTTTTGAGGAGCAAAAGCTTCAAGAGGGAACCACGCGGAAGCCGACATAAAGGCCTGTCGGGCAAGTACGGCTCGACTAGTATAACGCCGTCGCAAGGAGAACCTGTTCTGACAAGCACTACGAACTTTGGAAAGACCTTCGTTCCTGGCGCGGACACAGACTACATGTTGAGCCTGCTGGCGTATTGCGAGCAGAAGTGGTCCGATCGTAGGATGTCGAGGAAGCGCTAGCTCCGCATGGACATCAGGCAGGCATTGATCTTCGTCGTCGTTCATAGAGATTGAGAGCGCACGCGTCGAGCGAAAGGGAGGCGGCAATGTAAAGGCCTTTCTTGACTACTCGGTAGGTCTTGCGAAAAGAGAGCCATAGAGGTTCTGCCAGACAGGTCATGGACCCTTCCCAAAGAACGTCGCCGAGCATAGCGAATACAGCAGCGCGTGCATGAACTGCGCGTGCGGAAAGGCAAGACTCTGCAATTTGATGACTATCACAAGCACCTTCGGGGTCAGTGGTCGGAAGCTCCAGGTCCCCAGATCTTAGCATCAAATCAGCATCTACCCTACTGTTCTGCGCGACCTCCGTCACACCGAATTGTCGCACCCATGCCGGAGAGCAATGCTCGAGTTCTGCGACTTGCTCCTCGTCGAAGACCGAGCTTTGTCCACAACTTAGTCTTGATGCGAGTCCCGCCTCGAATCAAGCCCACGCTAACTAGCATCTTCTGAGGAAGCAGATCCAGGCAGTGCGACTTCGTCTACAGCGCATCCTCGAGCCGGATCGCTTCTCGGAATGGCTTTCAGAGTCCCCGGAAGCCTCTCCTTTGGTGCAATTTTGATACGCCAGTCAGTACCTTAGACTACCTGTCTGCGTTCGAAGTCCAGGAGGCATCCTCTTCAAGCGACAATGACAGAGACTCCCTATACATTCAAGATGGAGGGGAGCACGGCAGCACGCTGGATTCTCTAGATCTCGTTCCGCCGTTGGAATTGTCGTGGCAGGCTTTATCCTCGCGTCGACCCGGATGTGGGCTATTAGCTTCCTAAAGGTAGCGTCGTTGTGTATGAGGATCGCGTCTTCGCCAAAGCAGAAGCTTCCGAACGTGAAATGGGCTTCATACTGTCGCACTGTTCCTGCTTTAATGTCATGAAGTTCGACAACTGCTGGCAAGAATACCTACAAAAGCGAGCGGCAAACTCGACAGGGCTCACAATCCCCGATAGTAAAATCCTTCTCGAAGCATTGTCACCATATATAGGGGGCTGTAACGAAGATGAATACGAGTCGTACCATTCCAGTCCATGACTACGAGCGACCTCGAGCCGTAAAGTAGCCTTCTGACAATCGCCGTAACTTTGCTCTATCAGCAGCGATCGAGATCGGCCAGTCCCACGTGACATGCCGTCGTTCCTTCTGGTCATCTGCCCCAACCGCCAAGCATATACGCCGGCGTTTGCTGGTCGAGTGACCGCAGAAAAACGCCTTGTTGGATTCGACATCGTACAACGAGAAGCAGAGATCGGTACGTAGTTTGAGGTCTTTGCCCCACTTGGACAGTCTTGATGTGGGCAGTCCGTTACATGTCGCTGCAGGAATGTGTAGAACGTTTGATATTGTGAACGCCTGCGACGACTGTTGGCCAAGTTGTCTCTTGAAAGCGACGCGGACAGAGCCGACTCCCAGTATCGTGAGAGAGGTGTTGTGCTTGCCCAGTCATGCTATTGCCTTGAAGGGGTCGTATACGACAAACAGACTCCGATCGCGGCAGAACGCAACGTTGCCGTCGTGCAGCAGCCAGTCGTTGGACGCTGGTCGTTGCATGACTTCGAATTCTACCATCTCCCGCTTTCGCTCGGCGTCATATCGAGCCTCTCTGGCGCGGGTTTCCTGCTCTTCTCGTGGCTTCTTCTTTCCGCTTCCTTGTGCTCCAACCTTTCTGGGTCTCTTTGGTAGGCATCCCAGAATTCGCGTGGCGACCAGTCATTGGGGTCGACTATGGCAACGGCCGTGCCACAGATTCCATATGAGGGGCCTCCCATTGTGGGACCTGCGGAGGCGTTGCGAAATTCGTCGTCTTCTTGGTGTGCCCGGACTGTGCTTTGTGGCTGTAATTACTGGGTGAGATCTGGGGGCGCAAGGCCTTTGCCGAGTCGAGAAGGAAACGGGAGTAGGTGTTGGAAATGGAAGGTCACGGAAGGAGGAAGCGGATACTTAGCGGAGTAGCCACAAACTAGATATCCCAGGCCAAATAAGTCGCGTTCAAACACGTCTTCTCTTGTCGTCTGGTATTACAGAGCCTGGGGGGGGGGGGAACTCTGTCGGCCAAGTTTGCAAAATGCGGTGCGACCGTTCGTGCTGTGCGATGCGTCAAGATGAATGCGTTGGCTGTTTGACAGCAGCAATATGATCTAGCGGAGTTGCCGTTGAAGGAACATGGCAAGTTGTGTGCTCAATCGCGGCGCTGTTGCGAGGATGTTGTGCTGCTGGGGTGGTAGAGATCATCTCGGCGTTGTCAGAAGAATCTCCGCTCCGCACCGCTCCCCGCAACGCTCGCTTGCCAGAATTGAGTCCAAAATGGGCGGAAGGCGTGAAGCAGTCCCTTCAGCTCTTCCTCTTTCTTCTCTCGTCTCTCCATCTCACCACCGTGTATCCTCACCATACCATACCACACCATCTCACCCTCGTCGCTCGTTTGCACTGAGCGCGACTCATCGAACGGGCCACCACCGAGCAACTTCAGCATTTCACGAAATCGCGTCTCACCCCCCGGTGGCTCACCCGCGAGCACATTCCACGACCACGAAACGGGCAACAGTACTATACTACACCCTCGAGTTTCGACGACGAAACACCAGCCAGCACCATCAGCGACATCACCACCGGCACCTGACGACCATCCGACAGCTCCGGCGAAACGACACTCCCGCACCATCTCCGCGGCGAGCGTTTCATGTGAACAACCACCTGGCCACCCCCGCGAGAGCAACCACGATGGTCTCCACCCGCGTCGCATCTTTCACCGTCCTCTCCCTCCTCGGCAGCCTCGTCGCCGCGCAGCAGGGTGTCATCAGTAACGGCAACAGCCAGCTGCCCGCCTGCGCTCAGTCATGCCCGCTGCTGGTCCAGGCAGCGCAGGCGTGTAGTGCCACCAACACTGCGACTCAATCGAACTGGGTCTGCTTCTGTCAGTCGGCCTACCTGAACACCCTTCGGTCCTCGGCGGTCGGCATATGCGACTCGGTCTGCACGAACCCAACAGACAACGCCCAAGTCTCGACATGGTACAACACCAACTGCGGCTCGGATAACGGCGCCTCGGAGCACGCCAGCGATGGCAATGCCGGTGGGGCTGCAAGTTCCACTGTTGCAGGAACTCCTGCTGCGACGGCCTCGGGCACTTCGCGTGCCTCTGCGACACGCACGCCCAAGAGCAGCAGTTCTGCGAACACGTCTGGCGGCGCGACCAAGCATGTCGGCACGTGGTGGGAGGAGCATTATGTGAGTGGTCATGCACCCCGGCTTTCGATCATCCCCTACTGACCTCTTCCTAGCAATGGATCATCATGCTGATCGTCCTCGCAATCCTCCTCCCCGTCATCGGCTTCGGCGCGGTATGGCTCAAGAACCGTCACGAGCGCAAGATGGATCAGATCCGTGGTGGCTTCAACGCCGGCATCACCGAACGGACAGGTGCCATGAAAGATCCCGGTGTCAACCAGTCCGGCAGCGTCGCAACGGGTGGAATCTCAGGCAGTGGCAGAAACACTCCCACCAGGACGCGAGCTGCCTTCATGCCATACGGATATGGATATAGCCGTAGCGAGAGCAGGCTGGGATCTCAGTCGAACATCCATCCCGCAGAAAGAGGCATGACGCCGCATAACGACATGGAGAAGGGTGGTCCTTCCGGTGCTGCGACACCGTCGAACAAGAAGTCGAAGAACAAGGTGCTCGTTCGTGAACGGGATGTTCGAGAAGAGGTCCATGATGAAAAGGATAATAGGTTCTAGAGTGGCCTTTTGCCCTCAGTTCATCTTGATGGTCTAATGAATCATGCACAAATATATCAATTCTTTGTACACCCCGCGGCCGAAGGGCTTGCGTTTCCAACTTTTTGCTGCAGTGTTGATGAAGAGCAGAAGCAAGAGGAAGAACAGATTGAGAGGGCACGAGATGCGGTGTGGATATGCGTACGCACTTCTGTCGTCGTCACCAACTACTGCTGCGCCGTCTGTCTCGGCGGATGTCCGGCTAGCGAATCGCACGCAAAGTTGTGTATACACTTTCTTGGCTTTGCATGCTATCACACTTCACGAACCCGCAACGATACTTGCGATTTCCCTCTGCTGTCCAGATCGTCGACTCCAGGCTCAATAGTCTTCTCGCAAATCGGCACTATCCTGCCCCTGTCAGCGAAAATGGACCTCGCCATAGCAGTCTCACATTTGCCTCGATTGCGACTTCAGTCGACGTTTCAATCTCATGGCCTCTTTCCCACGACCCGGATAGGCCGGAGTAGCTGTTCAAATCCACGACAGTACTCTGCGGCGCAAAAAGTGAAGCTGAGCTCCTCTACCAGCTACGGGAGCATGAGAGGGTGAGACTGGTCTCACCAACGGCCAGGAAACGCGCATCAATGCTGCTAAGGAGCTCATCTTCCGTGGCAATGAAATCCTACGAGATTGGTCGATAAGCGCTATGAACCCCAGTACCCGACAGCCGGAGCAATGATGTGACGAGTGATGGAAGTTGGCTGTGCATCGTCTCACGCTTCACGACCACCAACCAATGTTTAAGCAATTTCCAGCGTCATCACTCTACCACCAGACAGCAATACACGACGGGCACGCCATATTGTTGAGCGAGTGCGTTGGGTTGGATCTCTCTGGACGGCCACAGCCACTAGTCTTCATTGGAAAGATACGGAGAATGCTCTGACGTCCACGCGAAAAGAGAGATCGATCAGATTCGGTTTGCATGCCGAGCGACTTGCTTGTGGGTACAGGCAGGCCAAATGGATCGCCGCCTATGCTGTGCCTGATGCTTGTGGTTACTCTCTGCCTCGAGCTCTTCGTCAGAGTTTTCTTGCAACGTCAGAGCAGGCGCTCGGTGCATAGTGGCGTATCAAGCCATCCGACGCTGCGAGACGACCACTCTCGCAGCTATCCCATGCCAGAGAAAGCGTCGCAAGTCGCCAGTTCTCCTGAAAACGCCAGCAAGACCTCCAAAAACGTCATTCCAGACAACATCCAACGAGCCAGGTCCCCGTTCCTTCGCCGGCCACCAAAGATACGCCAGATTTACCTCACTCTTATACTCCTTGCATTCACGAGCCTTCTCAGCAGCCTTCCGATCCATATCCTTGGTCACACGCCGCCCATCCAGCTCCACACCAACACGACCACGCTGCTTCAGCTCTTTCAGTGGCCTCATGACTACCTCTAGAACGCTGTTCCACAAATGATTCGTCGCAGCTCGAAGGGAAGCTCGCAGTAGTTTGTTGTGTTTGCCATCATCTAGACGCTGATGTCCGTTACGGAGCAAGGCTGAATTCACGCTACAGTCAATTGTAACGGAGTAGAAGCTAGGTGTTGAATGAGCGCGACACGCCGTCTTTTAACTCGCGCAACATGATACCATGGTCGAGATTCTAAGCTGCCCACATCTGTAATAGAGTCTCATTGGAGCACGGAGTCGGGACTCTGTCAGCCCACAGTCATATGACCAGTCTGAGCAGTGCGGCGAAAACGGCTTGCACCTCTCAGCATACTCCCAGAAGTAGTGGCTCGGCCTATATGAAGCTGCACTCACTCCCTTTCCGAAGACCCCCACCCAAACGTCTTTGAACGACACGTTACTTCGCCGCTATGGTGCAAGCCACCGAACATAAGCTGAACTCAGTGACTCTTTTGCTCAAGAAGTTCCTCAAAGCCACGCGCTCTCTCGACCTGCTCCGCCCCGCCGGCACGATCTTGCTCTCGCTCGGCTCAATCTCAAAACCACCACACCTGTCCAAACCGTACAGCGGTCGGAGGTCGTAATCAAGAGATAGGTTCTCTCTAAATGACTGGAGCAGGAACTAGGTCAAACACCGCAGTTACATTCGTTCTAAAGTCGGACCCCTCATAATACGCCACCGCCTGCCAAGAATTCCACGCATCGCAAAGATGCCTTCGTGCATTGTCTCCATCACCAGTAAGAAGGACATCTTGCGAGATGACCTCGACTGTATGTCTCAGTCAGCGCCATCGCAAACTAGGCGACCAGTGGGCCCACGAGAGTACCGTCTGTGGCGGTCTGCAGTGAGATGCGAGATATATCGGTTTCAAGCCGTTGAGGGTGACTAAACTTCCTATTGCAGAAGGTGCCCTGGTCTGATCAAGCTCAGTCAGCTTCAACGGCAAAGCCAAAGCTTATGAGGTTCAAGGCATGACAGCCACAGACGACGCCACGGAGTGAGGACACGAAGAGAAGGATAAAGCTGTTCCATGCCCGCATACTGCAATTCCGTGCAAGAACCGATCGCGACTGAGGGCCTGGTCATGTCTGCAGCAGAATCGTCATCAGAATCGTCTTCACCGACGGTGAGGTCGAAGCCGCTTTCATCCAAAGCCGGCAAATTCCGCGACCCAACCTGGAGCATGCAGTGTCTGTCCAGCTCTCTCTGCCCTTCCGCATGTTTCTTTTTGCATTCTTGCTTTTCAACGACTTCTCCATCGTGGTCGCGGCATTAACAAAGCTGTACCTCCCACTTCGCACTGAATGGCACATACTCGACCGTCCCAACTCTTCCCGCCATGATCGCCTTCAGTGCGCCCGCCGTGATCGCAGGTGGCAGCTTCGTGAAGTCCTCGAGCAGATCAGGACCTTGTCTCCCAGGCATCCAACACCACGCTGCTTCCTGCATGAGGTATCTGCATAGAGCGGACTCTTTGGGGAGCATCTTGAAGCAGTGATGTACCCATGCGAGCTCTTTAGTAAACAGTGGCCAGTCGAATGATCGAACAAGTATCATGCAGTTCATGATCTGATTACGAAGTAGGCGCGCATCTCGGCGGTCTGCGAACATGTAGCGATTGATCCAGTGTGCCTGCCTCGACTCATGGCCATCGAGGTCGTCGGTCTGCAATCTGTGGAACGGGGCCTCGGTCTTTGTCCTAGAGGTAGTAGCAGCTGCCTCTCCCGGGCAACCCTCTATTTCGCGTAGGTTGAGAGCGTGCGGCACAGGACGCCGACGAGCTGCGGACTCGAGATGACGCCTCAGCGCCTTCCAATGGTCACGAGACGGTCTTCGAGTTTGCCGTTGTACAACCAGTGAAGGAGAGTCGCAGAGTCGAGAACACTCTCAGTGGCACGTTGAAGGTGAGCTGTCGTGTCTCCCGAGAAGCCGCCCTCGCAAGCAGTCTTGAAAAAGGAGGAAACGTTGCAAAGCAGAGCTCTATAGACCGTGAACGGGTAGAGCTCAGGTCCAACGCAAACGATAACCACATCGCCCAGTAACTCACTACGTTTGTCAGCTCATCCGCCTTTGCACCCTTGGAAATACACACTATAGATGCGGATCATTCTCGAGTCTTTCAGTCTGGTCCAATAGTCACGGCATGCGTCGTTGGCGTCCTGATGCTCCGGCAGATGCGAGTGAGAGTGGTAGTAGCACGTTTCAGTCTGCCACTTTGGTACTGGAATCGGCTTACTGGTATCTCGGAGAAAAGCTACCTTGAGGATGTTCGCCACATACATATTGTGAAACGTAGTCAGGCGCGGTGTAATCGTCCCGGAAATGCTGAGTCGACAAGTCGCTTCATCCACAAGATAGTTCCCCAGGGCCGTGCGATGCTCAGGGCCATCAAAAGCCTTGCCCACAGCTGTCAGTGAAGTCGTCCGGCCATACTTGTCGTTCTGCATCGCCAGGCATGAGAGTGCCGTATTTGATAACTCGGATATGTCGTTCTCCGTACCGAAGACCTAAAGATGCACGAGGTCATCATTTTGCCAAAGAGTGTCAGGTCTCACAGTGGACGCAATTGGATGTAGTCGAATATCTGCGCATGGTTCTGAGCTGTACGGCGGGGAGGATGGTATTTCTTGGGTCTACAGCCACGAGATGAACATGTTAAACATCCGCGGCTGGACTGAGGGCAACTGGTAGACATTGTCCTTGGGTACATCATCGGTTTTCCGATGTTTTTCGAGCAAGCGACGCCAATAATTCTCTCATCGAGCTGTCAATAGATACTCGTGAAAGTGGAAAGGCTCGCTCTCGGGTCCAACGTTGAAGGTAAGTGCTGCGAGATAGAGTGCGCTGGAAGGGCTCGATCAGCGCCTGCTTCTGATTGCAGAGAAGCGAGGATCGCACATGCTGCACTCATGTATCCTGACTTCGCTCTGGCTTGAATCATTCGCAGCCTGCGAGGTTAAACCTTACATCACTTCGGCTTGAGGCCCATCGCACCTCACTCGCTTCCCACTGCTGGCTGACTCCTACGTCTCTCCACTCGCAGTTCTCTTCACGGAGCTAGCCACGATGTTCCGATTGACGAGCAGCTGCTTCCGGCTCGATGTTGTTCGTATGCCGCGGAAGTAGGTCTGAATCGGCTCAAATGCTCGCTTCAAGGACAAGAGGTGTTGCAATATAAGCCCGGGAGTGCTGTCAATTAGTCTCTGCTGATTTGGAGCAGACGAGCTTCTTTCAGCAGTTGAGTAGACCAGGGACAACCCTCTTGCCCTGGTCGGCAATGTGCTTCGTATGGGCTGAGTAGGGAGGACAACGCATGTCTACCGTATCTGCTCGATAGAGCTGTCGTGCATCGGCACGTTCACGCATTCACGACGTCTACAAGCGTTCTCTCCAATTCTCTCCCATATCATTGAACTCCCGTCATACAATTGAGTGCCGGAATCTAACAGTATACGCTTTGAGGCACGTTCCCGGGAGGAGCTGCAGCTGCGATCATCAACACACATCTCTCATTTCGCCTGCGGCTTCTTGACAGGTAAGCAATGCTTCCTCACGAATCGAGGAATAATGCTTTCCTGGTCCCGCTCTCGCCAAGGTGGAGGACCAGGATCGTTCGCGCCAGCGGGTGAATGTGAGTTGCCAGATCCAACGACGTCTCCACACCCGAATCGCAGTCTAGCGGAGGGAGTGCAGCCTTGCGTGATGAGGGCGTGGACCGTGGTGCTGTCTTTGGTGGAGACCTGATGTGGGAACTGGGAAAGCAGCGCTGTCGTTGCGACTTCCTCTTGTTTCTTCGCTCGCGGCCCGTTGACATGGATCGTCAGCCCTGCACCTCGTGCCGACGAAATTCTGCCGACGGCTCTGTTGCCTGTCTCACTCTTCTTCTCATCATCAGCAGACCGATAAGAAACATGGTATACAGCAGTCGGTCACGATGTATGCGCTGGTCACCGCGATGGCCGACTCGTGCCTGCCAATGCAGCCACAACGTGCTGTTTTTGCCAAGCGGACCAACGTCATGTATGCAGGGGTCATCAGTGTTCCAGTACATAACTTTGTCTTCGCAAAGAAGGGAGCATCTTGAGAACATCGTAAGTATTTCCCACATTCCATCAGCGCCATGAGGACGATAGTAGTACTTGTCAGTGCGTTACTGGCTTCAACAGTGTCTGCAGCGCCTTTCCAAGTCGAAGATCAAGCCGTCTTACAACCATCACCAGTGCGACCCGCGAATGGCATCGAAACCGGCGTTGGCCACTTTAGCGAATGGAGCAGAGCGACTAAGAAGGAGTTCTTGCGAGACTGGCAGAGAGGGAAGATCTCGGAATGGACGCTGGTGGTGGGCAACGAGGGCGGCGATCTCGACAGTCTGACCTCTGCTGTGACCTGGGCGTACCATCTGGAGCACTCCACGCAAAACACTTCTCATCCCATCAAGGCTATCGCGCTGCTTCAGACTCCGACCGATGCCTTGGACTTACGACCCGAGAACAAGCTGGCATTGAAGAACTCCTTGATGAGCACGGGGCATTCCGACTTGCTCACGACAGATGAACTGCCAGAGCACCCAGAGACTCTGTCGCGCGACATCAAGGGTATTGTGATTGTTGATCATCCCGCACCACTTCGGAAATGGGACAACGCGCGCATCCTGAGCATCTTTGATCACCATCAAGACCGCGGCGCTGGCAAGGATGCCAAACCTCGCGTCTTCGAGAAAGTAGCCAGCTGCACCACTTTGGTGGCAACGCAGATGCTTGACGAGTGGGCAGCGCTGCCGGAACAGTATCACTTACCACACGAACTGCTGGAGCTGATGCTTAGCGCCATTTCCATCGATGCCGGCGGTCTGGAGGATGCCACCGACGCAGACAAGGACATCTCGCAGCGAGTCCTGGATCTCAGCAGATGGAACAAGCGCGATCTTGACAAGCAGATGGAGCAGCTCGACGATGAACTGAAGAAGGCAAAGAAGGATCTCAATGATCTTACCGTTCGCGACCTGCTGCGGCGAGACTGGAAGGGTGACTTGGTCGACACGCCATCTCCACACACTCCAACAGTCAGCCTCGGCTTCGCTTCAATCCCAGTCTCGCTGGACGAGCAGGTCGAAAAGACAGAATTCGAAGAGCTCTTTGACTGGTTCGCCGTCGAAGCCGCATGGACGGCTCAAGTCGGCACCGACATCAGCGTTGCGCTGAACAAGTACAAAGTTAAGGACAAGCACGGCAAGAAGCACAAGATCCGCGAGATCGTGCTTGTGGTGCGTAGCGATGTTCGTATCGACGATGTGCAAGCAGATGCCTTGTTCAAGACTGTCAGCGAGGCGATTGAGAAGGAGCCAACGCTCAAGGCGAAGCCGTGGCACAGAGCGGCTGAGCTGGGGAGGCGGCAGATGGTGTGGTCACATGAGCGGGAGGATGCTGGAAGGAAGGTTATTCGGCCGATTATTGAGAAGGCCGTGGGGGAGTGGAAGTAGCCTTCTGTATCTGTACTCTTCTCTGCTCTGCTTCCTACCTCTACCTGGCGGACTTCACACGCTTACGGTCGAGGTGGAGGAGATCCGAGGTGGGCGCTGCAATACAGAAACGCGAATTTGACGCGAAGCTGGGCTCCCTCCGAAGCCGAAGTTCGCCACCCCGATCCATGCAACTTCGACCCGATCTGAAGATTGCGCACTCGATGAGCTGATCAGTGATGAGCCAGTACCAAATCTGCACTAACTGAAGCCGGTTGTTGTTGGTTCTCATCAGCAAGCTCGACATGGCTGACATCGGAGGGGAAGACGGCGCTCGTCCGTGGACATGATGATCCATCGAATGCCCCATGCGAGAACAACGGGACTGTAGTTACCGCAGGAGAGGCAAGTCAATTGATGAAGGATTTCGAAGCACTTTCCGTGGACTCCACTCAGACTTTAGGAGGGGGAAGTGCTGACGACGCGCCATCTGTACTAACTGGCGGAGAATACATGTACAATGGCACTCCGCCAGCTGCAGCGACAGGATCCCGCGATATCATCACCTCCTCATATTTGCAACAGGAACGAAGCTCCAAAGGCGCCCAAGGCGAAAGCGACTTCATTACATCCGCGGCAGAGGCCAAGACCAACGGGGACTCCACACTTCCCCCTGCTCAGCGAAGACACATCGATTCAAGATGCTCCCCGATGTACCATCTGCAGCGATACCATCCTATGTCGCTGCCCACCATACAAATCCATTCGAGGACTTGGACTCATTCACTGTTTCTGGTCTTCAGCAAACATGCCACCATCAGTCAAGCACGCTTCAGCCCGGTCACAAGATCCACAGCTTAGAAGAGATCAGCCTCGAGAACCATCGCAGAGCCAGGGTCCTCAGGGACAGTCAGCCAGACCCTTCATCTAATGATCTCTCCTCGATAGCGATGGAGCATGCCCTCGATCTACTGCCCTCGATCTACTTGACGGCACGTTCTTGCATGTGTGCCGTCTCTGAGCGGCAGTCGTAGCTGATCTGTTTGCAGTGGAGGATATTTACAGGCATATCGCTTCGAAGTTGGTCGAGATCGCATTCCCTTCTTCGTCCACGCAGAGGCTATGCAGATGCGCTGTCTTGGTTTCGAGCAAAGGTCGATGAGAAATGCTGTTCGTACTGACGACTTGGGCTTGGCTTGCTAGAGTGTTGACTTTAGTGCTGAAGATGTCTCTACCTTTCGCCTGTTCCTGTGCTGGCTGCACAATGGCCCCATTTGCCCACAACAAGTCGACGACGGAACACGGTAGGACATACTGAAAGCAGGCACCACAGATAGTCTTGTGAGCAGCAAGACCACAGCAGCTAGCGAGTCTTCCGTCTACGACGATGATCTGGCTCAATTGTACAAGTTCGCCAAAAGATCGGGACTCGAAGATCTGGCCAATACTGCCATCATCTGCCTGATGGTTCAGAACGTAACGGTGGCTGTCGGTCGAGAACGCCTTCGCTATCTAGTGCACCGAGGGCTCATCTGCAAAGCCTCTGACTTGTTCCGCAACGCCTTCGAAGGCGGCTTCGCGGAGAGCAGGCGCAATGAGGTCGAGCTGCCCGACGCATCGATGGCGCATTTCGGTCTGGTTTTGCGTTGGCTGTACGATGGCCAGGCGGACACGCCAGACGATGATGAGTCAGAGGACTACGACCACTTCACGTCTGTCATTGAGCAGATTTGGGCTGAAAGAAAGCCTTGCGTGAAGCCTGATGAGAACGACGATGACGAAACAGGGACATGCACGCAACACCTGCAGCAACGAGGACGTCAACATATTGAAAGCGACCAGGACGACGAGAGATATAAGTGTCCGAACTGAATCCAGTACTCCCGAGAGTGCCCCCGACGATGTCGACTTCGCAGAGCCAGAACAATTGATATAACCAGATCCTTCAATCGAAGGGAGCATCTATTCCTGGTTGATCTTTTTATCTTCGCAGACCGCCGAGACGTGCCAGAACTTCGAAATCGAGTCATTAACGACATTGCGTGAAGTCGCGAGAGTGGCTTCCAGCTGTTCTCATCAGAAGACAAGCTTCTGGACGCTGCTTTCTCGAGCCTTCCTCCCAGTTCGGCACGATGCAGATGGCTTGTACCCTCGAGGACATGAGGTGAGATCTGGCGACGACAATCTGATCATGTCGAGAGCGAGAGTGGGCTTCCGCCAAACTCTTCTGACCTCTCGGAGACTTCCAGCAACCACGCCAAGTATACCACCGACAGACCGAGGCTGGAGCCTGCGGCACCACAGGAGGTAGTTCTCGGGCACACAACGGAGAGGGGACATGCTTCTTTCAAAAGTTGGTGGCTTGCAGACGTCCTTTATACAGGTACCACGCTACCAAGATCTGGGTATGTGGCTGTCGATATACCTTCGATTTCAAAAACGAGCCGCTTGCACATGCAAGCCATGTGTGAGGCTCTGAGCAAGATACCGAGCCACGTGCAGAGATGCGTTGATCGTCAGGCCCACAAGCAACTGTGCGGGCACACGGGCATTTTGCTTTGCTGAAACATGGCTAGTGCAACAACGAAATGACTTGTCTGTTGTTGCGATTATACGGGCAGGGGTATGCATACATGTCCGTTGATGCTTGTGCGAACGTCGGAGCAAGTCAAGTGCAGCCGCTTGCAATCAGTAGATGATCACACACTCGCATTGTTACTTCGGACCGTCGAGTGCGACTTGCCAAGGCAATACTGCTGCGTGGCAAGCCTCGACGGCATCTCGCGTAGCCTCGTAGCACCTTGCCAAACTCCGAGGTCGATCTCAACATGCACCCCAGGAAAGTGGCACAGCGATGTACAACAACGCTTCTGTCTTCGTGCAAGCCACGTCGATGAGGTCGTCGCCGCTCTGTTGCCGCGTTGCGGTCCAGATGCACGGGACGTGAATGTTTAGTAGCAGAGTCCAGATGTATGGTACTGGGACGGCCTTGGATTGCGTTAGCTTGCCCATGCTTGTTGGAGTCGCAAGTGGACGAAGGCAAAAGCAGGAGGCTCGCCAGAACAAGCAAAGTATAGCTGCTGACCTACCTCCGTACAGTACACTATAGATCCAATGAGCAGTAGCGAACAGGGATCCTGCAGACATTGCTTCATCATTATCGTCATCCGATTGGTCGGCGAGCCCAGATCTGCCACCGAGGCACGCGCGTGGTACGCTTAAAGACGTCTGCTACAGTGCTGCGTTAAGCTTCGACATGGGTCGATGCTTAGCGTCACGCGGGGTCACTGAGTTTGTCTGGCGTTGTCTGGCGTTGTGGAGTGTCGAAGATGCATCAGCAGAAACGGTCGCAGCGGGACCCATCGCTGTGATCGCATCACTGGAGGCTGTTTGTGGCTCGGCCGGAGCACGCCCTGTTTGGGTTTTCGCTAGACTCTAAAACTGCTGCATTGTGTGGATGCGCTTGCCAAATGACCGAGGCATTTTGAGTTTGCCAATGTACGCTACGAGGAGAGACCATTACACAAAACGGCAGATGGTCGCTGTGCTCGACCACATTTGCCCTGCGAGCTCCGTCCGCTGGTCTTGCTGCTCCCCTGCCCTTGAAGTTGCCGCTGCCGGCTGGGATCAGATCAGTCTTCGATGGCGACACACAACCACACGACCGTGGGCGACGAAAAGATGGCAACACAGGGTCACGACCACGCCACTGGCGACAACTCCAGCGGCAGCCGTGACCATGACTTCGTCGAGAAGTTCGAGCACATGGAGGTGGGCTATGGCCACCACGATGGAGCCGGCCTGGAGCGGAAGTACACAGAAGCAGACGACCCGAATGTGCACCAATCTGTACGCGCACCGTCTTCGAACCATTGTTTCCAGCCGTGTACTGACAGTATCAGATGAACCTTCGATTGTTCCTTGGCTTGATGTCCATGGCCTTCTGCTGGGTCGGCTCACAAATCCCACTCTACCTCTTCGGCAGTGTGCTTCCGGACATCTACAGTGAAATCGGAGGTGCGAACGGACGATACCTCTGGCTGGTCATTGGCTATTTGATTCCTGTCTCTGCCATCTGTCCATTCGTGGGCGCTCTTTCCGACATTTTCGGCCGAAAAGCAGTCGCGGCATTTGGTCAAATCCTGCTCGTCATTGGACCCATTGTCGTTGCAACTTCTCACCACATCAACGTGGCCATCGGCGGGATGGTCATTGCTGGTCTTGGTGGTGGCTTGAACGAGCTCATTGCGCTGGCCGGAACGTCCGAGATGGTGCCGGTGAGAAAGCGAGCTGCATATGTTGGATTCGTCGTTTTCACCATCTTGCCATTCTGCCCTTCGCCGCTCTGGGCTCAGCTCATTGCAGCTCGTGGCGGCTGGAGATGGAACGGTGCTCTTGTTGGTATCTTCAACTTTGTCGGTCTTATTCTTGTAGCATTGGCTTACAGGGACCCAATCCGTGAGCGACCACCAGCCAAGCAGGTTCTGAAGCAGATTGACTATCTTGGTGGTATTCTAAGCACTTCGGGTGTCACACTATTCATGATGGGTTTGCAATGGGGAGCGCGTCAGGTAAGAATTTGCAAAATCACGCTGCGAAACTGAAGCCGCCACTAACGAAACGTGCAGTACACTTGGCATAGCACCCACGTTTTGGTGCCATTCATCCTCGGATTGATCCTGATCATTTCCTTCTTCGTCTGGGAGGTCTTCGCACCTTACCCAATGTGCCCAAGAGGCCTCTTCTCCAAGGACAAGCGCAGCATGGTTCTCATCCTGCTGATCACATTCTTCAGCGGTGGTAACTTCTTCGTGCTCCTGCTCTTCTGGCCGACCCAGGTGTACAACATGTACGGTAACGACCCCCTCCAGATTGGTATCAGGACACTTCCAATCGGTTTCGGTATCATCTTCGGTGCTGCTTTCGCCCTGTTCCTGATCGGTCTCACCAAGGGACGAACCACGATGCTGATGATCTTCTGGACGACCGCCATGACCGCCTTCACTGGTGCCATGTCTGTGGCGAGGACTTACAACCTCACCCCAACAGTCTACCCGATCGTGACTCTGGCCTCGATATGTGTCGGTGCAGTCATCATTCCCTGCTCGATCATCGCACAGGTCATGGCCCCAACAGAGCTGATCGGAACCGTGACCGCCATCACCCTCTCGATCCGTTACGTCGGTGGCGCCATCGGTTTCACCGCATACTACAACGTCTTCTTCCACGAGTACATCGGTCTCGCCAACACGATCGCCGCACCCCAGATCACTGCCGCAGGCGTCACGTACGACTATTACGAGCTCCTCAACCTCATCACCCTCGCCTCCAACGCACAATACAACCAGTTCAGGACGGCGCTGGAGTACAGCCCAACATTGCGAGTGGCCCCGGAGACGGCATACAACGTCATCATCAGCGCGGTGCAGGAGGCTTTCGCGATTGCGTATCAATGGCCATACTGGATCAGTATTGCGTTTGGCGGTGTGTGCATTGTATGCTCGTTTGGTCTGAGGGATATCAAGAAGCATATGGATGAGTTTGATGGTCCAGCGTAAAGCTGCGTCGAAAGGGAAGGAATGCGAGGAACGAACTTTGTACAGAAAGCAACGACTTTACTACTACAGCATGAATGAATGAAGCATCTCCGTAAAGGAGCAGATTTTGAAAGCGCTGTCTTGTGCCTACTTCTCATCCATTTCTACGTTCCATTGAATTTCGCGCAATGAGCTTCGACAGTCATTGCTGTTGGCTCGTTTCTTTGTTCACGCTGACAGTGCCTGCATGTATGATCGTGTCTGATCTCGACGATCTTCTTCTCTACCCCATTGTCCAATCTTCCATATTCTACATGGTTGACTTCAACGATTATGCCAGCGCCCTCTCGTACGTGATCGGAGATTGGATGGTTTAACATGAACCACAAGCCGCGGTGAGCGGATTCTGGTACACGTCTGAAAAGTGTCTCAGCTCTCGTCCCGAGTCACGATCAGCTTGTTGTGTGATGATTCCTTGCTACCTCTTTTGCACACATTTACAGTACATCCAATCTTGCCTGCTCCATTGATTCTTCGGTCTGGGAGCCCGATTCCTCCTGGTGTCTACAGGAGTAACAATGTGGTCAAGGACAGCTCGTCCTCGTCAAACAGAAGCCGCGGCTCTCGGTCCCGCTCTGCTCGCTGTACGCGAATGCATTCGATTTCTGTAGGTTCATCCTGCGGTACAATCATGGTATACTCCGAGGGTGCACATGGACTACGCCTCGCTAAGGTACGATGCTCCCAAGTCGTTCGAAGTCGAGATGCATCGCCATCAAGCTTAGAAAGGCCAGGCCGCCTGCTGCGCGGCGACAGCGCCAGAACGGGACATGCTGCTGCAAGCCACCGGTTCCAAGCTTATGCACTGCGGAGGTGGCGATCCTGGTCAACTTGTGTGGGACGCTACCCCAGATCACCGAATGAGCATCCACATTGGTGAGGCAAAAGTCCATTGGTAGGCCGAGGTATTTTACTGCCACGCTAAGAGAGCCCGTCTCTTCCACTTACAGCACATGATGGCCCGATCGTTTTAGCTTCGGATGACTGCTTCGTTGCTGCGATATCACCTCGTGCTTTCGTCGTCTCTTCGCCTACCCCGGGAATTGCTCGCTTCGCGGTCGACTGAATCGCTTTTGTCACCATATCGCCCTCAGAACTATAGTCTCCTTCTCGCCACGGTCAACAGCACAATCGTCCAAAATGAGATTATCAACGCTCACAGTCGCCTTCGCCGGCGCCACGGCTGTCAACGCACTCGGCCAATCCGCAACAACAATCATTGCCGACCTGCAGTCAATCCAGAATCTCACCGAAGCAGTCACGGGCAAGATCAACGCCTTCAATGGCTCATTGGCGCTCGCACTCCCCATCACATCAGCAACCAACGATGTCCTCGCCAAAATCGCCAGTTCAACCACCGACGCCAAAAAAGCACAACCCTTCAACTCCGGAGATGCTCAGGCACTCGCCCCGTACACTCAGAACTTGGCCTACGCCGTCAATTCCTCGATCGCCGCCCTGATCGGCAAGAAGCCCGAATTCGTAGCAGGAAACCTCGCCACCATCGTCGTGCAGTCGCTCCAAGGCCAGTATAACTCGAGCGTATCCTTCTCGAGCGCTGTGTCCATGCTCGTACCGGAGGACACACGATCTGTCGCGCAGGCGTTGAGTAGCCAGACTCTGCAGAGCTTGCAGATGGGCATCGATTGCTTTAGCAAGAACACGAGCTGCAACCCGACCAACTACTTCGAGGCCAAGGCCCAGGCGGACGCGAGGGAGAAGGCGGCGAATGGAGCGGTGTCGCGATCTGCTGGGTATGGCGCGTTGGTCGTCGCTGGGCTTGTTGCATTCATAACGCTATGAAGATGATGTTGGAGGAATGAGATATTTATTTATACAGGATCTAAGGAAGACAGGACGGAGGCGAGGAGGCGGTGCGATGTGCTCAGCAGAGAATCTCGGCGGCCGATGATACCCACGGCGGGAGATGGTGGCAGCATTGACGAGCGTGCATGTGAGGCGTTTCTTGCGGAAATGTGTATATGGCCCAGCCGAAATCGCGGCTTATCGAAATGAAATGAAAGCATGCCAGAATCGAAGAGTGCTTCGATGTGAGTGTCAATGATGCCCGAGATGATATTTCGGTGGCAAGGAACTGCACTTCGGCCATCGTCCCCCCTCCCGACGCTGTGATACAGACATGTACATGCCTGGACATAGAGGTGATATGCGGTTCGAGAACCGTTCCAACCGAGCCTCATGCCCTTGCGAGAGCCATAGTGGTGCATATACGGCCTCCTATGATGGAAAGCAGATGTTGTTCGCCTGACCGAGAAGACATGACCATGAAATGTGTGAATCTCGCTGTCCCTCCTTTACCGAAGTGACCCAAGAACACCTCTGGCCGGTTCAATCCCCTCACAGGCACAAGAAGCACATGAAACGTTCCAAGCAATCTCTTTAAGCAGTATGATATCCACTGCCATGAATATCACATATATCAAGCCTTCATATCACTTTCGTCACCGATCCCAGTCATCGTTTGGGTAAGATCCGACACAGCCCCGATTTCGACACTAGCTCTGTCATCTTTCGGTTGAGGTGGGCGCTGACAGCCGGCAATGTGACATCAGCTTGGCGCCACGTCGCGCGTCTCTCGGACGCGTTTCTTGTTCTGATTTCCTCTTCTTCGACTGCAACACTTCTTCATCATCACGACGCTGTCGCAAGACAGGCCGCATCTCATAGACTGACAATGATGGATATGAATAAGTACGACCATGCAGGGGAACCTCGGGATGGCACTGGCTATCACCCTCATGCGAAGCCTCATGCAGCAATCCTCTCACACGGTTCCGGTCTCGAAGAATACTAGCCATCAGGATTTCACTCGCTGGTACATCGACCGCTCGAGAAGCCGGACCATTAGGTTTAGGGTCGTACTCCGCTAACAGTGGTGCTGGAATACCTATCATCGGAATGTGTCCGACAAGCAATAGGAATGGTGCCATGGCCGATCGTAGTGTTCGCGAGAGATGTCGGGAGAACGACTGTACGACTGACAATGGATCATCACTCGTGGACAGGAGCTTCGTCCGCGGGTCGAGGATACGCAATGAAAGCGTGGTCATTATTTGACGGCTAGAGACAGATGACTGTTTTGCTCAGGTGTATCACACCGCTGGCAGAATGTGTACTCGGCCATTTGCTCAATCGCGGACAAGCTGACTGTGCCAAATGCCAACAGGAGCTTGGGTGCGCACATTTCGGCACGGGTCGTCGATTGCTAATGCACCACTTGTTTATTCACGCGTGACTCGAACGCAACAGTAAGAGATGATCGTGGTCATTGGGAACGGTAGGTCGGCCACGTCAGTGAGGACTCTTGACCCGCAGCTGGCACATTCTTCACTGACAGTGCGTCCTTCGCAACAATATCGACATCAATACTGACACAGCTCAGAGACACGCCCTGTGGAGCAAGAAGACTGGAGACCGTCACACGATAGGATCAAGATATTCAAGCTTCCACAATCTCTCAGAGAAGCTGTCTGGAATCTTGTCTGCATCCTGTTGGCTGTGTTCATCATCCTTGCCTTTGCCTTTGTAGCAGCAGCCGTTGGAGTCTTTGGGGCAGTGTGTGCCCGAAGAGTATTTCTATTCTTCAATCCGCACTGGCATGGTTACGGGCTTCCCAACTCCACAAAGATGTCACATGCCAGATCATCCCGTAACTGGTCCAACAATACCCAGCGTGGCAACAAACGCGTGGAGTTGATGCAGACGAAGGATGTCCCCACGATGGACCCAATCACCTGTGCTGCATATGAAGATACTGAGCGTTACGGGTGGACCATAAAGGAAGACGACGTCGATGACGAGGAGAAGAAAGTCTCGCAGAGCGTACTCCAAGCACTCACCATCAAGCAGCTGGACAACATCGCGAAGTCCACAACAGTCACTAAGAAGAAGCCATGGCGCTTCGTGCATTGGGTCGACTCCAAGAGCACGACGCACACGGTCAGGGATGCCGAAGTGGAGTATCCGGTGTGTTAAAGATCATGAAGAGAGGCAGCAGTATCTGATGACAAAAGGCAACGCGAGCTTCATACCGCAGCTTTTACAACTGCGACAGAGGCATCATCATTGTCAGCAATGTTAAAAGTCGGCAGCACACAGACATCGGCAAAGCTCTCGATCATGCAAAGCTCGTTCCTCTGCAACACTGGTCAGACGTCACTTTTCTCACGTGGAAGCACCTCTGCGAAGCACAGCAGAAGCCGGTCGGCGGCTTGAGGTTCGTCCTCCATCCTGATGTGATCGCGGATGCTACGAAGAAGACATTAAGCAACTCACCGGTGCCGAAGCACAAAGCTTCAGCGAACCATATCCTGGCACTGCCGTTCAGGAAGTGCCAGACGCCCAAGAGACGCGTGCAACTATTGGCTCCATGGCGACTTGCGGTGGTGCATACCTTCTGATTCAGCACAAAGATGTCTTTGGAAGCACGAGGTCGTTCAAGACCGTCCAGGTGTGGGATGCGAATGATGGGCAGCGGAGCGATGTCGCAAGCGATCCAAGGATAACCAACATTCTCGTGGCCCTGACATGATGGCGGGCACATGTCGGTGTACCGATATGTTGCTGGAACACGACAGGATTATGCTGGAGGCGCGGAGATACGATGTGTTCCTGACGGTAGGTCTGCTGAGCTCTCTTGGCTGAGATTCACGACGTTTCATTACTCATGGTGTCCATTGTTCCTGTCAACGGATGGTCGTCGATTGACAACACTTTCTGGATCTCCTAATCATACTGGATCATGCTGAACAGCTCCATATCTTTGGGAGTAACCATGCTCGGACGTTTCTCTTGGTGTGAATCACTTACAGCATTGTCGTTCTCCCTGAAAGGCCCTACATCTTTCGCGTCTCTTCAGACTTACCCACCGAAACTGCCTATCGACTACATTCGCCGTGGCACTGACCGATAAGCCGTCGCTCCCATTCCGAGGATCCGACACAGTAATGGCAGCTACCGCAGTCATGAAGAGCGAGGAACAAATGAAGGCCGACGCCCTCTGGTGACAAGGCCTGTGCCGTTACCATATACACGACTCGATCTGCGAAATCAACATTGCTGAGTGCAAAGTCTTTTGTAAAAGTCCACAGATGCGAAGGAATCGCACAGAGTTCCCGTGAGTACGTCTGTTCATTTCTTGCTCATGACTGACGATCTGTAGTGCACAAGTCGAAGAGTCTATGGTGCCCATATCCGTGGGGATGAAGCATATTCCGTTCATTGTTCACAAATATGTGATTTGCCATCACTTGGAATATTCTCGCGGGGGCCGTTAAGGGCAACCCTTCTGAAATTGGCAGCGGCACTCTCGAATGGCTAGATTAAGATCCCATCATATCTCGAGCTGACGTGGATTGGTTGCACTGTCCGGAGGTCCGTTGTGGACACATTGCAGTCGAAGAACAAATCGCTGTTGAGCACGACGACGCCGGCGATGACCCGGAATAGGAGAAGACGACGAAGACGAAGATGAAGATGAAGACGACGACGTCGATAACATCGATGTTATCGAAGGGGACTCATGAATGTCCCAGCTTGAAGACCCAGAAGGCCAGTATCGCACAGTCGACGGCAGTGCCAAACCTTTCTCCACCGCCTGGCCTCGCTGCGTCCGTGACGAGAATCAAGAGCGGAAGTCCAGGCCCGATCACGTCCCTCGGTCGCTACCAGTTGCACAGCTGACAGATGCTACCGAATCGTTTCCGACTTGCTGAAATGTATACTCAGTCCATGACCAGTCGGCGCGACGCTGGCTTGCTGCGTGATGCCACTCTCGACCATGTCATCGATCTGGGGATAAAGTGTTGGCCGTACACTTCTGCCAGGCACCGCTCAGTAACAAAAGAGTACGAGTTACTGACTCCTCGATCTAGGCTGTGCGGCTGTCTTGCTGGAGTGCCTTTTCCCCTGCTGGTTCGAACAGAATCGATGCGTTCACAAAGTGCGAGGCCACTCCACGGCGTTTCCCAACACGTTCCTGAGCAGTGTAGCATGGAAACTATTCGAACAGAATCGATGGCAGAATCGAGGCCACTCCACGACGTCATCCAACAGGTTCCTGAGCAGAGTAGCATGGAAGCTGTTCGAGATCAGCGCAAGTGAACGCAAGCGCCCGCCCAGAGGCTGCATCGATGTTTGCAGGCATGATCACGAGCATCACGGGCAACGACACGGAGAAGGGCTTACAGTATGCCGCAGGAGACTCGCTGTCTGGTAGGGGAAGCTGCGCAACCGACCATCCCGGCTCACAAGGATCTCCTGCATTCGACCGGAACTTCACTGCCGTCTGCTCCTTGTGAGATCAGGTTGGGCCCCGAGAAGACATCAGCCCGACGCCCTGGTTCACTCACGTGGACAAACGAATCACCTGGCATGCGTTCTCAAGGGTCACGCCGCACCACCAGTGCGTGTTGCAACTGCGCTCTGCTCTGTGGCTGGACCATGGCTAAGGAGGCCTGGACGTGCCTCCTACTGGCCTCATGCAAGTCATGGTCGATGGCAATGTGATGCAGCTGCCGCGCCTGACATCTTCTGCAGCAGAGCAAGGGAGCGCTCGCACACCGGTCCAAGAGCGAAATCTTGGTGGAGCTTGATCACATCTGCCTTGTCGGAACCCGCTTATGTGATGGGTACCGTCGTTTTCACGCATCTTCCTTGCCCAGCGTGAAGTCTTGTAGGCATTAAGGGACTTCCGCGATCTTCGATGATCTACCTGTCATCTCGATACGTTTCCCTACCACAGCTACCACACTACGGAATCTGATTGCAGCCACCATTGCTGTTCGGTGAGACTTCGAATGGAGACTTGCAGATCCCCCGACACTTGCACGGTGCCTCGGTGTCTGTGCGTGTCGTTGTGTGCGTTTCAAAACAGACTCAACATGTCTCAAGACGATACTCATAGGACGATCTATGCGGCGACAGGGAATAGCTCTTGCAAAATCATTGACAGACGGGAAGATGTGGTCCAAGGCTCGCACCGATGGCAAGTCTCACCACGCAACGCCTCCCAGTGACCTGCAGAACGTGAAGCTGCTCTGAGGTGGTGCAGCAGTGCCGCTCTCAAGGCATACAAGCCATCACCGGCGCGCTCGGTGGTTTCTGCGGTATATGTCGCTGTGCGGAGCAGGTCAGTAAAATGCTATCCGTAGCATTTGCCACATGCGAAAGCTGAAAAAAGGCGAGCCGAGCGTAAACAACCTCTCAGCTCGTCACGGATGCCGATGGTTGTTGAAGTCTACAACGCGGCCTGTTGATCATGTACACTCACTCCGCGAACGACGATCAAAATCCTTTCACAGCACCGGGCGGAGTGGCATGGCTGCAGGTATGCAACTGTGTTGGCGTGGTCATCGTGATGGATCATGCCACCGGTACAGTCTTGTCACTTGCCAGGTGATTGCGCAGAAGTTGCTCACAGGAGGTGACCTCTGGGTCTTGCTGCAGCGGAACCAGATACAGTAGCTCTCGTGGCGAGTCGAAGTCAGATATGTTCGTGGACAAGACATCAAGACATCGACGGAGCCAGCAGGTTATACCGTAGCTGCCTCGGAGGTCGGCATGTTCCTTCCTCGTATTATCATCATGTTTCAAGGACTTCACCGAACTCCTCGCCCTCGACTTGACACTGACATGACGAGCTGAGGTAAACGCCTCGGCGTTGTCGCTGCGTCCACAGTGGTCAGCGTCGTCCACTTGCGTCATGGCTTCGGCAGATCGACCACGGCCTGCGCCAACCGCGCGCTACTGTATCGCCAGGGTAGGAGGTATGCAGACGGTGCCTGGAGGCTGCACCGCACTTCGCCGCGGGACTTTCTACATGATATTCTCCAAGCCACCCCATGGCCTGGGAACCTGCCTAGCGCAGTGAGGTCCGGCTCGAGAGACACTGTGCTTCGAGCCATCAGCAGGCGCTCACATCACTCCGGCAGGAAGCCAGCGTTGGGTACCACAGCAGCAATGCAACGAGATGATCGCCGAAGCAAAAGATGCGGCGGCAGTCACTTGTTGAGCATATAATACAGCTTTTACACGGACCCGGTATAGGCCACACAAGCTTTCAGTCGGCCTGCGGAAGAGGCGCTAGCGCCGCCACATTTCACCAAAACATTCTGCTGCTGGCACTGGGCCACTGGCACTGGCACCGGCACCGTCAGACTGTGAGGAAAGAATTGCCTCGCCTAACAAGGAACCCGAATCTGATCACGTCGTGCACGACTACACGTACGCTAGGAGGTAGATTGTGGCGCTGCACTCCGGTTCAGCAGTCGAAGCCGTTCAGGAAGTGATCAGTCCCTCCAGCATGCTTCTATTGGTGCTTTTCGACAGGCCTGAAAACTGTATCCGGCCTTAGCACGGCCAGGTGCCACTTCTCCACACCCGAAGACGCACATGTCAACATGCCTCGGACGCTCTGTTGGCCACGGCGAGGCGTTCGCGAAAGTCTCCGGCCCCATACATACATAGGAGTCAACTGATGTGATTGCGCAAGGACGGCCTGCCACGATCAATGGCAGCCGCCGCATTATCTCCTATATGAGAACACCGGGTCTCCCGCTTCACATCTAGCTCCGTCCTTCTTCGTATCGACTGCTGTACTACACAGTGCTCCTACTTCTTTGATTCCCTTTGATTCTTGAGCCTGAATACTGCACGTCGAGATGAAGTTCCTGTCCATCAGTGGCCTCGTGGCCGGCGCCTCGGCCTTCCCACATCTCCTCGACTTGGAGGCACTGGACGGGATAGCCGCCAAGCGCCTTGAAGGCCGAGCGACTGCAGCACCTCAGGGATCTGGAGCCATGCCATCGACGCCTCCTCCATTCGATGCCAAGTCTCAATATGTCAGCAACCAGGGCCAGTACGCATTCGTGGCGCCGGGCGCCGGAGACGAACGAGGAGAGTGCCCAGGCCTTAACGCAATGGCCAACCACGGATATCTTCCACACAATGGTAGCTGCCATCCTGCCGCCTGGCGTGACATTGTACTGACTAGACAATAGGCGTCGCGACTATTCAGCAGTTCATCGATGCCACCGGCACGGTCTTTGGCATGGGCCAGGACCTCGCTGGCTTCCTTGCAGTCTATGGTGCTCTCGTAGACGGCAACGGCCTTAGCTGGTCGATCGGTGGAATGCCACGCACCGGTATCCTCGGTAGCCACAATGATTGTAAGTGAGCGACTGTACTACACACGGAATCCGTTACAGCCCACGAGACACGCTTTGGATGCTTGTGGTCTCTCCCATGCTTTCGACCGTCGCAAGCTGACTCGCGCCACCTGTAGACGAGACCGACTCATCGCCTATAAAGTCGGACTTGAACCAGTACGGTAGCAACACCAAGTTCGTCATGAGCCAGTTCTACAACCTCTATAACCGACAGCCAGACGCGGCTACCGCCAACTACAATCTGGACGTCCTTGGTGCTTTCCGTGGCGACAGAATCAAGGAGTCGATTTCCAAGAACCCATACTATGCATGTAAGTCGTCGTGCTCATACAGTCGTCGCCGCGATCACGTACTGACCGTGTCGCAACAGACCTTCCATTCACCGGTATCGCAGTCTCCCAGGCTGCTTTCACCTTCATCTACCGCTTCATGAGTAACAAGTCTGCCGAATATCCCGAAGGTATTCTGAACAAGGCTGTACTCAAGAGCTTCATGTCCGTCACAGGTCCAGAGGATAACCTCACGCACACCCCTGGATACGAGGCGATCCCCGACGACTGGTACAAGAGGAATCCGTCCGACGACTACACCATCCCATACTTCATCTCCGATATTAATTACATCGGGCAGACCCAGCCGGAGATCTACCAGACCGGGTGCAACCAGGGCAAGGTCAATACCTATTCCCAATTCGACCCAAGCCAATTGACCAACGGCGCATACAATGCTCAGCAGGTTGCCGCCAACCCTTTCTGCTACGCGAGCGAGTTCGCCATCGCTGAGTTTCCACTCATCAGCGGCCTGGACACTAGCAGCACTGCTCTTGCTCCACTCGTCTCTCGCTTGAAGTCTTACACCTCGTCGCTCAACTGTGCCAGCATCAGCTCTGTCAACCAGTCGGCCCTTTCCTCCTGCCCAGGTTTCTCCGTCTACGGCGGTCCACAGGGACAAGTTGCTCCAGGTGCCATCCAGTCTTGAGCGAGGAGATGAGTATAATTGAAGATGGGATGTATGAGATGAAGGCGCATGACGTTACGATCGTGGGTGTGTAGGTTGGAAAGATGTAGATTTACGTGGGTAGGCATGTACACATGAAGCGAGACTATGCTGCCAGTGAACTCTTCCTACCGGCTCTCGAAATGTGCCAGCCGGTCTGATGCAACGATGCGATTGATCCAGTCGTCGGTAAGTCTTTATTCGATGAAGAAGAGGTCCACGGTGTCTTGATCTGGGACGTGGTTGGGTCCTGTGGGGATACTAGTGCGTGCGTCTTACGCTCACGACGAACAAGACTCACCGGAGGGGAACAGCTCGTATGAGAACGACGCAGCTCCGTACAGCAAGAGGGCCAAATGTTCGTAAAGAGACTTCGGGTTCTTCTGCGAGAGATTGATCATGTCGCGCAAGACGGTACTGTGCCAGATTCTGCACATCGTGGAGTACCCCGGTAGTGGCGTTCATCGTGTCGTACAACGTGCAGTTAAAAGATAAATTTGTCCCCACCGCCAGTTAAGAAGTCATTCCGTGTAAAGAGACGTATCGCCCTAGAACTTGTCGTGGCAAGACCGGGGTTGTGAGCCAGTCAAAGCTGGGCTATTGGAGGTCCTCGTGGTAGCATCGCAGCCGATGGGAGAGCTTGTTATGTACAAGACCACCGTCTGCCTGTAGACCGAGAAAGGCCAGGAGATTAGCTAAGTCTTAGCCGACGTTGTAGACGTTCTGTTGTGCGTCGGCGCGCTCATTGTAGGTAGTGATGCCGGCACGAGCGAGGAAGCCGTCAAGCAGTATTCATCGAAGTAGACTCGCCCTGGACATGGTCCTCGAATATTACGAGAAGTTGTCGGAACAGGCTGATGAGCGGTATCACCAGCTGCCGGGAATTGGTAGCCACCACGCTCATTGCCTTTCCTGCCGTTGAGTGCGTTCTTGTACTGTCCTGCCTGAATTCCGACCGCATCGAGGTGGCGCGGATTGAATGGACATGTCTCTGTTCTTCCTGGGCCGCCAGCAGCTGGAGCCTGCTGTCGCATCTGATAAGGGGACGGCAGCATAGACGAATGTATTCAAGGAACATCTCGCACTCATGGGAAGGCATGTGCTGCCTCAGGAGCAATATGCGAGTATGTGACGAACGATCTCATCATGGAATAAGGCCCTGATGGAGAGGAGGGAAGAAAGTAGATGAGGCTGGAAGATAGCTCTCTTCGCCTATGGCAGAGCTCCTGGATGGTTTCAGATAATAAGGCAGACGTCAATCGACGTTGATACTTGTACTCCTTATCTCTTTCGTCTTGGCTATACACATGGCGCCACACACTCATTCACTACCGAGGAACGCGAGTCCGCAGGTTCATTGTTTAGAGTAAGACACTGCCATTTGCCATGCACACGCCATGCACATCTGTAGGCTACAGTGGACTGTAGTATGGCGTTCACTTCGGTGACGCCAGCGCCACGGGCCCCATCTACGATGCAACGCTCTTGGTGCTTTGGAGTTAACGACTTTGTGGTTGGCCAAGGCCTTCAGCCATCGCAGTCAGCGGTCGCCTACAGTTGTCAAACGTCAAGGTAGCAGCGCAAGTCAAGGAGACCGGACGCTGCGCTGATCTTTGCTGGATGGCTCTTGCGGACTTGGTTGCTTGGTGGTTGCTTCGAAGTCTTGGTGCCAAGCTTACCGTTATACATTCAGAACTCCTATTCGGTGCAAGTCTACGTACGCCCTGGAAGCGCGGTCAACCTTGGAAGCGCGATTGGATTCTTACGAAAAAAGGTCTGGCTATTCGTGACTGGCGTGGGTCTTGGACTTTTGAGAGGCCATTGGAGTCTGCCCTGGTGCGTGCCTGGTAAGATGCCACCATCAGACTGGTAAGGGTAACCCGCTCGTGAGCATCTCGCTCGGCACATAGATAGCACTTAGTGCTTTTCGTTGCTGTGATGGGATTCATTGCGTATAAGCCTCGACGATGATGTCACAGCTCAAAGTTCGCCCTCACAAACATCAGCGGAGACCCTCGGTCAAAAAGCTCACGTCGTACAACAAGATCACACCTGCCAGCTTGTCTCGTGGCCGTTGGCTTTGCTCAGTGACTCGCTTCAGAAGGTTCATGCTCTCCCGTTGAATATGCTGATCAGACCCGGACGTAAAGATGCGCAGATGTAGCTGAAGTCACCTCGCATGCTTCTGTATCACCTGAATGGCTCTCCCTTCGTCGTCTTTCAAGGCATTGTGCATTACTATTCGATACATCCAGCAGACGTGCTTTTGTTCTAACGCGAAATCGCCTCGCAGCTCCAGTCATGCCACACAGGTCGCCGTATCCTGACATCGAGATTCCGAACGTTGACACCTGGTCACTATTATTTGAGAGGCAGAACCGGCCGTACTGGGACGACAAAAGTTGGCGATGACAACAAAGTACGAAGACCAGCGCTGATGCAAAACAAGTCCTCTTCCACGACGTCACTTCTGCCCGAAAGTACTCGTTCCAGGACCTCCGGCAGACCTCCATCACGTTCGGACAGGGATTGTGGGATGCGTGGAAATGGAAGAAAGGCGAAGTATTGGCGATATACTCGGCAAACGATGTAGACTATGCCGCCGTAAGTCTTGGCTGTCACTGGGCCGGTATATTGCGACCACTGTGAGTCCAGCATACACGACAGATGAGCTCGTTGCGCAGCTTCGGGATTCTGATGCCAGTGGAATAGTGACGCAAGAGTCGTCTCTCAGCAAAGCGCCGGCCGTTTGCCATCGACCCACGGGATGATCTGGCATTTCTCGTGTACTCGAGCGGCACGACAGGTGAGCCAAAAGGTGTCATGCTGAGCCATCGTAACATCCTGTCGAACGTCCTGCAAGGCGTCCGCAGCATGTGAGATAACCTGACTTGTGGTGATGGCACCACTGGGTCGTGTGACAAAGTCCTGGCAATGCTTCCCTTCTACCACATTTATGGTGAGCTTCACGGGCTGCGATCGACATACAATGCTGATCATCCAGTACAGGTTTGACGGTTTTACTGCACTTCGGCACCTATCACGGCATCGAGTCCTTCGTTATGCCGCAGTTCGAGCTCCGGCAGTTTTACGAGACGGTACAGAGGCACAAAGTGACTTACGCCAATATAGTACCTCGTGTAGGGTTGGCGCTTGCCAAAACTGCCTATAGTGGAGGAGCAGCCCAGATCCAAGTTGTAGATACGCTGGGCAGAGGCTCAAGGGAGGAGCGATCAAGCCATGGTGAGAAAACCCCAGCACTCGGCAAATCGGCAATCTGTACAATACCAGGCAGGCAATGTGTACAGTACCCGGCCTGCGACTCGCCAAGAGACCACCATACATACGAAGGTGACATTGCCCTGTTCTAACAGTGGTAGCAGCTGTGGAGTCGTTGTGGTCGATGGGGGTGAAGGAAAGAAGTCGCAAGTCGACTGCAACTCGGAGCCTGATCGCGTTGTCTTGCACAGCAGCCCCCCCCCACAACGCGCGCTAAGCTTAGTTATGCTCAACATCGTGGGTCTGAAACCGCATCTCGGTACTCCGAAGCTTTCTACACCTCGACCGGACATTCCACCTGATCATGAACTCTTCTCATCTACCCTCTTTACTGGCTATCGTTCTTGCAATTTTGCTTCGGACTACCTTCCCCCGATGGTGCCACGATGACTTCAATATTGCAGATCCTGCCATCGGAGCTGCTCGCCCGAATCTTCGCCTTCCTGCCGCAACGCCGAGACGTCTCGCAGGCCAGGCTGGTATGCAAAGTATTCCATGAACTCAGCTCGCCCTTCTTGATCACGGAGGTCATCTTCGCGCAGCGGCTGGACACGCTCCAGCGCTTCCGCGAAGTGGTAGATCACCCATACTTTTCCCGCTTCGTGACCCATCTCGTCTACGACTCCAGCGGGTACGACGAGGATCTTGGCACCGACTGGAACAGCTATGTCTCACGCTGTCATGCCTCGCCTCGGAACATGGTCGATGAGGATTGGCTCCGCAGGCAACGAGAAGACAAAGAACTCTTGGATGAGCTGAGCAATCCCCCAGATCTGGGCCACGGTCGAGCTCAAGCTGCGCATGTCGAAGGCGGCGCGGATGCCATCGGCATAGAGCGTTACTACGAGCAAGTGTATAGAATGGGCTGCCAGCGACACTTTCCTGATTACTACTCCCGCTACAAGAACCAGCAAGCTTTACAACAAAGACACATCCATCATAACATGATCAAGCGAGCCTTTACGACATGTCCCAAACTCCGCAACCTCGTTTACACGGACCATCGCGGACTTGCTCGTGCAGGAGAGAGCTACGACTCCTGCTGTCGCCGACTGTTCGATCTCACCTTGGAGCCCGATCACGCTGGGACTTCCGGTACGAACTGGCATCAGCTGTTCGTCGTCTTCGAGCTCGCTTACGAGACTGGCGCTCGCATCGACTCCTTCCACGTTGGATCCCACCCATTTGTGTCGACTCAGTCTGTCGTCGGCAGCGAACTCGACTCTGCCGAGGCGCCATTGATGTTGCCGCTTACGTACATGGGCCGTCGCCGCGGCGAGACCATGAACATCATGCGAGAATGTTTCAGCCGCCTCGACACTCTTTATCTCTCGTACGAAGAGGATATTGCGCCGAATCCTGGAGGAGGGACGTTGGCACGGCTCCTCGAGTCGGCCGCTCAGAGTGTCAAGCACCTTTCTCTTGCTCGTGCGGTTGACCGCAGCAGGGTTGACTATGACCCAAAGTCCATTGGTGGCTATGCCAACGAGCTTGGATTATTGTCCATCAGGTTTCCGCGTCTTCGTTACCTTGAACTGCGACACTTACAGCTACCGCACGTTCAGCCTTTGCAAGATTTCCTGGAAGCGCACGCATCAACACTGTGTGAAGTCCGCCTGGTTGAACACTGCTTGACTGACCGGGCGAACGAGCAGGAGAAGCTCGCTCAGTGGGCAGGAGAGAACATGCACCTCATAGGCGTGGAAGTCATCACTGCCGCGGATCTGCAGGCTTTGACCGCGCAGATTAAGCCTGCGACCCGCAGCCGATCCTCGACATCGACAAGGGACCTTGCGGTGGCAGAGAAGGCGCTTCTAGAGATCGAAGCACGTGAACGCCTATGGCTGGGTGGCAGATCCAATATACTCAATCGTACGGTGGATCTCGCAGATCGAGCGCGATTCGCCACAGACTCTGAAGATTGGTGGCTTCGGATCGTTCGTTAATGATGCGATTATGTCTATGACTCAATATCATGTTCACGCTCCACCACCTCAGCAGTGAGCACCTTCTTCTGCCGAATGTCTCTCCTTTGGAACCACCACACGACCCAGGTGATGACGAATTGTGCAAGGAAGGCGCATGTCGAGAAGATGAAACCTTTGCGAAATCGAGGCGCATCCACTTGAGGATATGTCAAATACGGCACCCATGCGTTGAATGCATATCCCAGACAGTTCATCAAGCCCAGAACGATGCTGCGTTCTTCCGCATCGGCACCGCATATCTCGCTATCGAAGATGTCAGCTCAGCCACAACTTCGCCACCAGCAGCACACTTACTTAGCCCACGACATGGCGATCGGCCCGTACGGAACGCTAACTCTGTACACTTCGAACGCGAACCACTTCAGTCCGCTGGGAATGTTCCACACCGCCAGAACAATGGCCACGAACAACCCAAAAGATGTTGACACAGACATCCAGCCGGCTCGATTGCGAAAGTAGTCGCTGAAGATTGCCAGAAGAACAGTGGAGACTGCCTGTACTGCCGACTGCGTGGTCGGGATGATGTTGATGAGCGACACGGGGTAGCCTTCAGCCTTGAGCCAGAGTGACATCGGGTTGATGCTCGACGATGGTCCCGTATTAATGAAGGTAATGTACAAAATGCAGAGCAAGTATACGTGCCACCGTCCAAAGATGCGCTTCCAGGTCGACCAGCCCAGCTTCTTTCGTGGCGCACGGCCGACCTCATCCATGCGCTTTTGCGCAAGCAGTATTTGATCCTTGCGCAGGTAGAAAGCTCGTGAGTTCTCGGGCAGGTCGGGAATCAGGAACAGACCAGCAACGCAGATTGGAGTGGAGATGATCCCGTCCATGATGAACAACCACTGCCAGCCAGCCATGCCGTGAACGCCGTTCAGCCCTTTGTAGACTCCGGCTTGCAGGTAGCCACTGAACATGCTGGCGATTGCGCTCGACGCATGGAAGATACAAGCTCGCTTCGCCAATTCGCTAGGTTTATACCAGCTTCCAAGGATCATGTGCGCGGCCGGATAGAAGATGCTTTCAACGAGTCCCACGAAGAAGCGGATCGCGATCACATGGTCCGACGTCTTCGCCGCTGCCAAGCAGAAGGTCAGGATCGTCCACACCATTTCGCAGCTCGGTATCCAGATGGATGGTCGCACTTTGGTCAGGATGATTTGCGATGGGATCTGTCCGACGACGTATCCGCTGGTCCACGCCACATCGACCAGATTCAGCTGGTTGGCGCTCATTGCCAAATCTTCCTTCATGCCGCTCACGAAAGCATTCGAAATGTTGGTCTGGTCCAGGTTCTTGATGAAGTAGCCCAGCGACAGAATCACTAAGACGCTGACATCCAGTCGGCGGATGAAGGCCACTTCTTCCTTTGACCGGCCCGGCTCATAGTCCCAGACATAAGCCCACCAGGGCACTTTGGGCTTTCCTTCATCAGATGGCCTGTTCGCGCTCGAATCGACGTCACTATCATCTGGTCGACTGTGTACAACGACAACCTTCTCCGGGATCTGGTCCTCATGCTCCGACATGGCCTCTAGACTGCTGCTTGAGCCGCTTGAAGTGTGTTGAAGAAGCACCTGAAGTTCTCCGTCCTCGATATGTGCAACGTCGAGATATCTTTGGCCTTTGGAAGAAGACATGGCCGCTCGATCCACCTTGGCAGTGCGGTACTCCGTGGCAAAAGAGCCTAAACGATCAGCACGCAATACATGGCGCCATGCCTCGTTTGTGCCAGGATATCAGCACGGCACCCCATGCCCACGAGCACTCAACACGCGTTGCTGGCCGCTGTGCATGCTTGAAACTGTCCTTCGCTCCATCAGCAGCTGTCGGGAAGTGGATGCTTTCTTATCGGAGTCGTCAATGCAGCCAAAGAACTTCGAGTTGCATCTAAGACCACGCGACATCGTGCTACGAGTCCACCATTGCGTGACGATACACACTGTGCAGGAGGGTTGCATTCTCCAGATGTTGCCACACCAAGCACATGACGGGGCAATCTCGGGGACGCGCATGATTGGCGTGTGGATCGTTCATGCATCGCGTGGCTTGTATTGCAAGCTTGCCGAGCTGTATGGCGCAATGCTTCAGAACGCGAGACGAGCACGAACACCATGCAGTGAATGCAAGCCACGCGCGTCCACCGGTGAAGCAGCACGGAGAGACAGCCGGTCAATTCCACCTCGCGTGTTGGTAGGTAAGCATCAACACATCTGTTCAACAGTCCACAAAGAGAGCTCGTCGACCCTCTCTTCAACTTGGATACACTCGCACGTCTTTCAGACATTACCATGGCACCGGCAGCAATCATCCCAGACATCGTCGACTACGTAGCACCACGGAAGGACAGCCTTGGGCTACCTGCTCCAACGAGAGCTCGCCTCGAGAAGGCAGGCATTGATCTTTCTAAAGGGTACCCTGTACGTCATCTCCGAGTCAATGAGTGGTATTCTCACACTTGCTGACGGTTGCTGTAGTACCGACCAGCAGTACCGCTGTATCTTCAAGATGTGTACGCCATCAGGAATGAGGAGAGGGAATATGTCGATGCCGGCACCAGAGGAGACCCCACCAAGAAGTCTCTGTTATCCGCGGCAAAAGAAGTGAAACACCTCACCAGCCACATTGGCACAGAGATTGTGGGCCTTCAGCTGAAAGACTTGAGCGACCAACAGAAAGATGACCTTGCTCTTCTCATCGCAGAGCGAAGTGTCGTCTTCTTCCGGGACCAAGACCTCAGTCCACAAGCACAACTGGAGCTCGGTCGCTACTACGGCGAAGTCGAGGTCCACCCACAAGTCCCACACGTCCCAGGTCTGCCCGGAACAACAGTCATTTGGCCAGCTCTCGCCGCCACCGAGCGCGCTGCAGATTTCCGCAACCCAGTAGGCACTCAAAAATGGCACACCGATCTCGTGCACGAAAAGCAGCCTGCTGGCATAACTCATCTCCACAACGACACCGTCCCCGAAGTCGGTGGCGACACCCTCTGGGCCTCCGGCTACGCCGCCTACGAGAAACTCAGCCCCGAGTTCCGCAAAATCATCGATGGCCGCTCTGCCGTCTACAGGTCTGCTCATACATACCTCGACCGCAAGAACCCTCACGCTGGTCCCAAGTACATTGAGCGCTCGCACCCTCTGGTCCGCACACACCCCGCCACGGGCTGGAAGGCTCTCTATGTCAACCGCGCCATGACTGACCGCATCGTTGGCCTGGATAAAGGCGAAAGTGATGTGATTCTGAACTATTTGTTCAGCGTGTATGAGGGAAATGTTGATATTCAGTGTCGTTTCAAGTGGACTCCGGGCACTTCGGCGCTGTGGGATAACAGTAAGTCATATATTGAGAAGAGAGTCTGGAGGATGGGTACTGACTACTGGCAGGAATCACGATGCATAATGCATCCTGGGACTATGAGAATACTGCTCCGAGGCATGGAACTCGTGTCACGAGTTTGGCGGAGAAGCCGTTCTTTGATCCTGAGGCGCCGACGAGGAGGCAGGCGTTGGGTCTGGCTGGGCCGGGGGATGTGTAGAAGACTGGGAAGCTATTGACATGTGACAGTGTGCTACTCGGGCCATGTAATTAAGCCGCACGGAACCCCTCGTCTAATCTGTGCCATTGTTCAAGAAGGCGTCCGCGGCCACAACTTCAAGTCCTTCCAGTACCGCGATAGGCCGCGCCAGTTAGCACCGCCGCTGGAAACCGACAGCGATGTGTGATGATGAGGAGGCGCAGCGTGTGAATTTCGAAGCTGCTCATCCACGTCAGACCTGCAGCAGCAATTGTGTCCAAAGGAACAAGATGTCTGCCGCGGCGACCCAGGAGATGTCGCTATCTATGGCCCGTATCAGTATCTCGTCCTCCAGAAGTCCACTCCACTCGTGCTACATACTGAAGATGTTTGCGCATACGAGATCGACAAGGATCGCAGTGTCTTTGAATCGATTTCTCCATTGTCGTACAAGCTGTATGCTTCCGCCATGCTCACGGAACGCTCCTCGTAAGGTCTCTTAGTCTCCATGATAGTACTGTGTTCTTGCGGCTTGCAGTCAGTATTACTATGGTGAGGTAAGGTTACCGAATAGCGCGCCATAATGAGCTATCAAAGCGTACAAGATCTGCCGGGCAATCAATCGTGAATAAGGGGATTACTGCGACCCCTGACAGCAGCTCCGAGATGATGTTTGTCTGGACGATCAAGTGGGCAAACATGACGGTCATTGGCGCTTTGAGCCGGTTGGGTTCGACGATGTTGGACTATGGTACAATGGTGCTCGTGCGTCGCTGTGATTATGTTAGGTGATTTGAACGAATCCCATGTGCAAGCGATGTTTTCAGGACCATACTACATACTACCTTACTACGACGTCGGCCAGTGCTCAGCCGCAAGTGCCCGAACATCCTCAATAATCCCTTGCGGGTCCTCTGCCGCAGCATAGTGACCGCCATCGTTGCGCTCTGTATGCAAAGGTCAGCAGGGACGAATGAGTTGGAAGAAAGAAGCTCGCCTTTATAGAACACCAAATTTCCCGTCCTCTCCACAGCCCTCTTCGAGCTCGGTTCAGTATCCCAATAGAACGAAGTGTATCCAAACGGCACAGTAATCCTATTATCCGGCTTCATCGCAAAGCTAGCGAAATTTTCGTGCCTGACATTCTCATAGTAGCACAACATACTCGGCATGATTGTGTCAGTAAAGTAGTATATGCTAGCAGTGGCGAGAATGTGCTGATCCCAGTAGCGCTTTTTCTGGTTCTCCGGGCCCGCTGCTTCGTTGTATTTCTCTCCGACCCACGTTAGGATGCCCATGGGATTGTCGTTGAAGCCAAAGCCGATGGTGTGAGGTCGGGTCCGCATCTCGATGGCGTAGCCCATGTGGTTCTCGAGCCAGTCATCGACACGGTTCTGCACTTCTTGCTCGCGCTGTGTGTACTTGACGCCATCTGGTAGGGGAGATGGTGCGAAGTTGAAGTGCACCAGTTTGCAGGAATCTGTCAACTTGGAGCCCATCTCACGTCCGATCCAGTGGGCCCAGTCGCCTCCATGGAAGTAGTATTGCTTGTAGCCGAGCTTCTTCATCAGCTTGTCGTAGACATGAGCGCTGTCTTGGAGAGTCCAGCCTGCTCGTGGTGGCCAGTCTGAGAAGCCATATCCGAATAAGGATGGCACCACCACATGAAAAGCTGGTTGCTTATCGTCTTTTGGGTTGGCAAGCTCATTCCAGACCTGATTGAACTCGTAGAATGAACCTGGCCAGCCATGTATCATGATCAACGGAATAGCATTTGACCGTTTGGATTCGGCATGAACAAAGTGAATCTTGATCCCATCAATCCTGGTGAGGAAATGTGGCGCTGAGTTGATGCGGTCTTGATGCTCATACCAATCGAAGTCATTCACCCATCGATCGTACAAGTGCGCTCCCCATTCGTACGTTGGTCCATACTTCTTTCCAGCCTCGGGAACAATCTCTTGGGGAGGCAGGCGAGTATCTTTGAGCTTCCGCTTCAGGCGGTCCACTTCCTCTTGTGGTATCTCGACCTTGAAAGGAACGATCTGTTCAGAGCCTGCAGCGATGCTGCCCATCCACTTTTGTGTACTCATGGTGATGGCGGTCAAGGCGGCGTAATCTAGTGTCCGACTAGTGTGGGGGTAACGTTGGAAGCATCTTCAACAGCACCTTGCTGGCTCTTGACAACCTGATCAGCACGATCTGCACCATTGATGGTCGACCTGACGTCTGTAGTGCTCCCCCGCACCCGTGGCTCAAACAGCTCTTGGTGTCCGGTACGCCCCGAGGTGTCGTTCCGATAGAGTTCTGGCGGATCCTTCTCGATCCTCTCAGCTGTAGCAGTGTCACGCATCTACCGCGAGGCCGCCATACTGGCATAGCGAGATGCAGATATGGCCGATCAACGAAAGTCCATCGATTCACAGTATGCTCGATGACACTGTGGGCCAGATGGCGCCCACTGTTGGTCGAGTTGCCAAAATGAAGATCGCGACGTGTCCTTGATGGAACAGCGAGGAAGGCAGATCGGCATGTATTTCGATGTCCTTCTCGCCGATGCTGAGGACGAAAGCTAGCATTCGTGCTCTACGGCTGAGATGCCACTGTGCTGGAGGAACCCAACAGACACACCAGTTCCGCAAAGCCATCGGCAGCCCAAGAGGCGTCACGAATTTCATCTTCGCCATCGCCTCTTAGTCCCCAAATTGGTCCATCGAGAAGCTCGGTCGCCGTGCCATGATGTTCTGGTGTGCCATCAGCTGCGGTATTTGTATACTCATTTGCCTCGTCCTGACCTCTCCCGCGCAAGCGACCTCCGCCACGAACTTGGCCGGAGTCGTCGTCATCATCCTCTACAACATTATCTTCGCCTTCGACTGGCTCAGAACACGCCGAGTCTGCGGCCATGAGATCAGCCCTCCCAAGCACCGCCACGTTGCGAGTGGTGTTGGTGCAGCTGGCGAGTGGTTCTCCACCTGGGTCATGCTCTTTGGTGGTGGTATCGGTATCAGCTCAGTCGGTCCAAAGATCTTCGTGTGGCCGTTAGTGTGCCGTCCAGCAGCTGCTAGCCGTACTCGCTCTTCACGTAATCTTCCTCACAAGCTGCCCGGATCGATGCCCATGTTGCAGAGCGCAGGGACTCGGCCACCCGCATTGAGAAGCACGGCGCAGTGCACAATGAGAAGATGTGTATCAACGACAGAATCAGCAGTGGAGATGTTAGCAATGCCTGAGGATGGAGCTATCCTTCATGGAGCCGATGAAGAGATGTCACTCAAGCATGAACATATCTGCATTCTAAGCGTCTTAGCAATTCTCGCATCAGAGACTCGTAAAGTTCGGCACTGCGTTTGATTCACTTGGTCGAGCCACGACTTCATGTCTCAACCATGTGGCCTTTCAATCGTTGGAGCCCCAGACTGCTTCGCGCAGACAGCCATACATGATGATTTGCACCGTTCAATCAGCTGATAGTCATTAGCCGACGGCCATGGCAGCAAGGCTTCCCATCCTCCAAAGATCTGTATGCGATCCTTCCGTAGCATCGACGCCTTGCGAAAATTCGCGTGGGTCCAGCATCTGAGACGTGCTCGCTCATATGTGCCTTGTCGAACAGGCAGACCGGTGTGATTGAGGCTAAAGAATAGCGTCGGAGCGCGCCGTGATGCATATGCTTAACGCAAGCCACGTGGTGTTTGTACTTGCCTCGTGCTGAAATGAACATGATGAAAATCGTTTCGGGAAGGTCCGCTTCGGTGTGGTCTTTGTTACGTCGGTCTCTGCTGAAGTACATCATTTAGTACGTCCCCTACTGCAGCAATCTGATAGGTCGGTCGTAATCAGCGTGAGCTGAAAGGAACTGAGGCCATTATCCAGCGCTGCCAGACCATGCCAGCTGCTTCTTTCTTCCTCCTTAGACGCTGACGATGCCGAGTGCCGTGAGATGGCGACCGTCTGCAAACATCATCCATCCTTGGCGATGACATCGGTCTCTTCCGATGGAAGCCCGTGGCCGCTGGAGTGCTCGTGCAAGAACTCGATCACACGAGTACACCGTTGACCACACTGAAATCTGAGGCGCCGGGTCTGTTCAGCGCCACGTCCTTAGCCGCTTGATCGGCCATTGCATTCTGCTTGCGCGGAATCTTCCAGAATGCAACCTCCGTGCCATGCTCCGCGAGGATATTGATCCTATCAATCAGGGCCTTCCACAGATCCTTGTTCTTCACAGCAGAGCCGGATCCCGTTCTCCAGCGTCGAGCGACCCAAGTCTCAATGCGCTGCGTGATCCCCAGAGCGATATACTCGATATCAGTCGCAACGACCACCATCTCGAAGCCCTCGCCATACCACTTCCGATACTGGAGAGCGCCGAGCGCAGCACGAAGCTCAGCCCGGTTGCTTGTTTGTGGATGCTGTTCGCCTGTGGGACCCTTGGCTTCTAGTCGAATTGCTTCACTGCATGTAGTGGGATTATAGACCCATGCGCAGCCTGCTCGCTAAACAGCGATGCCTTCTGTACTGTTCTGATCGAGGAAGGAACCGTCGACGTAGATGAGCATTTCGCCGTTGTTGGTACGCCGAACGAAACCGTGGGCGGTCTCGTGGCGTCGGGTCGGCGTGTGCTCGGAGCAAGATGCGTACAGAGGTGGACTGGAGTAGTGTGGCTGGGTGCGTGGAACACGGATGCTTTCCTGAGCGGCAGATTGGGCAATGGCGTGTAAGAAGGCTCACCCAGGCGTGGGTCGTACATTAGGACTGCTGAGGCATTGCCCATAGATCTGCCAAGCACGATGTTTCTGGTTGCGAGGTCCATCTTTTCGAGCTGCTGGACGTTCTTGCTGCTTTGTACTGTGGATATGAGTGATTTGTGAGTTGGCCAGAAGTGGAAGAAGGTAAGAGGATACAGGGACGGGGGAATGCAACATTCCTACCTGCAGGCAGCTGCGTTTGTCGCCAACGGCCGTTTCCAAGCTGGGAGATGGTCGGACTGATGCGTCTGACGATCATCAGCATCATGAGCAGCATGCCTCGTACAGATCGCGTTGCTGTCGTTTCGATGATACGAGATCCACGAGGAATAGAGAGAAGGAAACGCCTGTGAAATAGAGGCCGGCCGAGCGACTTGGGACTGAACTGCCGAAAGGGGATGCCGCTCCGCACCATGGTTCTCTTTCTGTCTGACATAGTCAGATTGGGAGCGGACATCTTTGTCCACGGCACATTTGTCACTTCGCGCCTGATAACGATCCAGCAGACTGAAATCCAGCAGACTGAAATCCAGCAGACTGAAATCCACATTCTATCACCAGATCTTCCGGCTCGGGTTGAGTGAGGGAGGAAGACCCGAAACCGCCACTTCGAGTACCTCTCGATCATCACCTCTCTCATACCTTCATACCATGAAATCTACCCAATTTCCCTCATCACACCCTCTCTCTCTCGCCCAATCACTGCCCTACAACTTCGCATTCAAATCCTGCAAATCCCTCAACTCTCCCTTGGGCCAATCCGCGAAAAGACTCGGATCCGGCCTCTCCCGATCCCACGCCCACTTGTCCACCAGCTCATTCTCCAAAGTCCCCTCCAACATATCAACAACATACTTGCCCAGAATTGGAAAGAACTTCCAGCCGTGGAAGTTACCACAGGTTGCGACGTAAAGACCTTTAGAGCCGGAGTGCGGCGAGATGATGAAGTCGCCGGAGGTGGTGAAGGCGTCCCTGTAGAAACATGATGGTCAGTACGGGAGAATGGTCGGGAGGGAGAGGGAAAAAGATGGCTCACCAGCATATTCGATACTTCTCAAATTTCCAGTGTGAGCCTTTCTTGCCGTAGAATACTTGGTTGGCATGATCGATGTCCTTTCGGAGTTTCCTGGAGACTTTCCATTGGGCGTAGTCCGGTTCTGCTGGTGGCGCGCTGATGACTCTGCCAGGGAGAACTTCGTTGTTGTTCTGGAAGATGGTTTGTCCCCACCATTTTAGTTCGTGGTCGGGTGTGGGTGGGAGGCTGCCGATGAAAGGCCCTGTTGTAAATGTCAGAGGAAGTGCTTCTTTTCGCGAAGGATCTTCTCACCTGTCTGAGGAGTGTAACCTTGCACGCCTACAGGCATCTTCGCAAAGCTGTCATAGTCCTTGTCGGAGAGCTTGGTCATGCCAGTGGTGATACCGCCAGCCACGATCCTGCCCTCGACTCGAAGCTCTTTCCTGCCAGTGACGTCGGCACTCCATTCTAGGAGCTTTGGTGTGAAGGCCCCAGATGCCAGAATTGTATGTGTCGCTCTCAGTTCTCTCCCGTCATGTGTTCTCACACCAAAGGTCCTGCCATTGTGGTCGACGTTGAGCGATGTGACTTCAGCGGTGACATACTTGACACCCGACCTGATCGCCTCTTTCGTCACAGCAACCAGACAGTCTCGAGCCGCACCCCAACCACTCGTCTTGTTGACCAATACATCATGCACGCCGGAATAATCTGCCTGGTCGAAGAGTCCTCCATATAGTTTCCTCGCCTTCTCAATCGGAACTGCCTCCAGATCGGCTTTCCTTCCTAGCTTCTTGTAGTTGTCCAACACCTTGCCAGCGTAGTCGTCGCGACACATCCAGTAGATACCAGTCTCGTGGAAGAACGGCTTGAAGAGCGGATCTGACTTGAAGACGTCTTGTGCTTCGAGGCCCATGCGGCAGTAGACAATGTCATCATAGTCAGCGCGAACGACCTTGTTCCAGTCCCAGGAAGCTGCCACACGACTGTCTGCGTCGAAAGCATCGCGGTCTACAATTGTGACTGAAGCATTGGGGTATTTCTTGATGAGATGAAGTGCTGTCGAGACCCCGAAAACGCCAGCTCCAACGATGATGTAGGACTGATCTGCCATGATGGATGAGAGAATACTTGCGCCTACCCCAGAGCAACTCGTCCTTTCGCGACGACGAATGTAAAAGCGATCTTGATATGTAAAGTCTACTCCGGAATGTGGCCGCAGTGTCCGTCTTGGTGGGATGCGATAGAGCTCCAAAATCATGACGCGGGGTCGCGACTTGGTGGAGGAAGCCACCAAATCAGGAAAATTGGTCCTTCATCAAACACGCGAAACGCGACCTGCACTGTTCCTTGCCGGTTGGCATTGCTGAGAGCGGCTGCGGAAGCCGTTCTTATCTCGTGGACTTCCGACAAGTTGGATCTGTCGAAGATGACCAGAGATTAAGCCACAGAACAACAGATGCGGTAGGATGTATACGAAATGCGTCTGAAACTCCACATCAGGCAACCATAGCCGATGAAGCGAAGGAACTTTTTCATGAAGAATCAGGAATATCATACGATTGATGAGTACTGCATTAATGAAGAGAGAGAAGTGCATTGGGGAGGTGCCTATGGCAGCAAACGCGGCGAAAGTATAGTGCAGTGCTGCGAAAACTTACTGTCACTGCCAGTCCGCCAAACGTCGATGAACAGCGTGTTCAGCTCCAGACTTCTGATCAGCATAGATCAGAGAAATTCTCAAAGACAAGTGCACGAGCGTATCCTTCAAGGCCAATGGTCGTATTGCTTTGCTCGTCGGGCACATGATCTGCCCTCTGTGCCTGTTTATAAGCCTTCTCCGGGAGTTGTCGAGGGTGTTCAGCTTCATGGCATTACACAACACCCGCGGTGGGAACAAGTCCGTTGTAGCTGACATCAGAGGCCGGGTCCGGGACGCTATTTCGCGCGATGAGCTCGTCGACCGTCTCCACAGCGGTGTTATAATCTTGCTCGTGGTCGTTGTGAGCAATGAGGTTGTCGAAGGCGGCGTCCGTGTAGAAAGTGTCTTGGGCGAGTACAATTCCCAGCACAGCCTCACCACCGTCGCGTCTGTAGTGCATAAGCACGTCCGTATGGACTTCAAGAGCGATAAGAAGATCGACAATTTTGAAGTCCATGTTCGTGGCCTGGCACAGCAGGTGCATGAATTGGACATCGTGGGTTTGATGGCAGTATTTTCACGAGTCGGGATGCGAAGGACACCAACACATAGATCTCCACCAGATCGAGGGTACCGGCGTGTTGACGGAACTCATTAGTGTTCTTGACGCCTTGACCGAGATGGTCGAAGTTGAATGCCGAGCGATGGCCATGAGTAAGTCTGTCGTTCAAATTCACTCTAAACAAATTCCTGAGCGTCTCGCGTGAGTGGACAGCTCTATCCGCTCGAGCCACTCAAAGATGTTGGCTTCCGGTGAGTCGTCAGTATTGTGTCGATGAACAGCCGAAGGAGGCATGTAGTGCGGCAGCAGACGTCGAGTGAACCGTGTCGCGAGAAAAGGCGCAAGTACACGACTTGCCTTGTGCATCGCATCAATGTTGCGCTCGTGTGCTGTTGCCAACTGGAGGACCCTCTTGCACAGCTGAAGTGGCATCTCAACACCATGGCGGCGGCCGTTATGAACATGAAATCCTGTGGTTGCGTTGGTGAAGATTTCGCAGCCGAATTCAAGCTTCATGCTATTCAGCACGGCCAAGACGCGGGCCTGCTCTGAACGGAAGTCGTTGTCGGCGAAGGCAAAGACACGACTGCACAACTCCACGGTCTCTTGTATGAAGTTCGGGGGTAATAGCGGTCGTTCATCCCTGGACAATTAGCAACATTCCTTCTTGACAGTCCATTGAAGGGATCGCTGCTCGCGAGGCTGGGACCGAGCGGGATCATCGTCTTCGCATGCCAGGATGGCGCCGATTCCATTGCGCCGCAAGCAGTATTCAGCAGATTCCCACCTCGGACCGTCCGTTTCATATGCGCAACCTGTCGAATGTCGGATCAAGCAGACCATCTGCCTTAGGTATGGAGCTCGATGAGTCTCGCCGTTCACATGCGCGCCTGGAAGACTTTTTAACCAGACATCCTCCACGCAGCATGAGATCTGCCCACGACTGTGCATGCATTGGTCCACGGCTTGTTGCTCATGCCCTTCCTATCCTTCTGGCAATGTGGAGGGGTGTTCATCGAGTCCAACGTGACCGACCAATCTCTTGACAAAGCTCTGTTGGACACGCCTTCAGGGCTGCCTCGGTGTTTCGATCAGCAGCCACTCTTTTTGATGAAAGCATTCCGGAGTCGCATCAGCCTATGAGCCTGGAGCGCTGTCATAAAGGCTTCTGGAAGCTCATGCCGAACTGCAATATCGAGGTCGGCGGTTTGGAGGAATCGCGAGGTCATTTTTGGCCGCCGCGTGGCATTGAAGCGTGTCGTCATTCGTGATATCAATGGGAGCGTATTCGTGATGCACGTGATGTGCGCATTATCTGAAAGCAAGCCATAACCAGGCGCGAGCTGTCCGGTCGATATGTGGCGATGTCGTTGACATGGTCGTGTTGTGTTTGCAGGCAGGAGGATGTCCGATGTTGTTGAAGCAAGGGGAAGCTGACATCAGCGAAGTTCCGCAAAACTCTTCGACTTCAAACTTCATCACCAAGACAAGATTCAATGGCACTTACCTCTCCTGGCCGGAGGAAGCACGTCGTCATCTCAAAATGGGCCATTGACCAGGAAGTAGAATTGTGCTTCCAGGAGAAACTTACCTGACGCCTGGATGAGATTGCCAGCAATACACGGAAAGTCCCTTACCATGACCCGAAGATGGGCCATGCCAGAGCCTGCAACCGTTGAGATATTAGCGACGGCATATCACGTCGACCCTCAAGGTTCCCGTGGCGTAGCTTTTTGCATGGCCACTCCACCGCGTCGAGCCACAATGCCGACATCCTAAGCCTGTCACCCGTCAGATCGGCCAGAGACAACCGGAGACATGGCCTGGTTGTAGTAGGGCGAGAAGCGAGGGGATGGGGAGGATGTATTAGAGAAATTTGAAGGGTTTACATATCGGATAAAATGATGATATCGCCGGCATGCTTTCCAATACACTTCTCAAAATCATTACACATGTCGTCAACGGTTCACGTACTCTTATCTTTGAGCTTCGCATTGCAACCTCTCTCTCTCTCTCTTTATCTTTATCACTCCGAGTGAAGAGATTCGCAACTCAAAAGAACCACATCTCTTCTCGCCGTATGTACGGAGTCATGCACCTGCATAAACTTCACACTGCTCTTCTCCCCAAATGCAGGGGACCACGGGACGACTTTGGAAGTTTGGCGGTGTTGCTCGGTGATGCCTGGGTACGTGAGTCGTGATTCCTTTGGTCGGATGAGATGTTTCAGAAATTATGAGCTGAGATATCGTAGTACGTTGTACTGCCGATCGGAGCACAACGATGCCTAGTACAAGCTAGTTGAGTGTGATGTGCTACAGTGGCATTCGCAGACATGCGTGAGAGCATTGAATCCTCCAATTATAAATCCCCCCATCCCTATGCTACACTATGCAAGTAACATTGTATCTCATTATGCTGTCGTGTTCATGTCCCATCGTTGCTACGTAATAACGGTCTTGGCCTCTGCCTCTTTCTCTTTGTATGGGTATCTGCATATTCCCAACAGAAACGCCAGGAAAATGCCGCTGAAGCGTCAAGATGCTGTGGGTCTCTCTCCCCTTATTTTCTCACTTCGCCTCGACGCATCTCTGTAATTGCGGATTTTGTTGAGCCTCTACCGAGTCCTGGCTCCTTTGCTTCCTCTAGCCTACCTTTTATCTTGGCGGCTTTACGTTGAGTCTACCGGGGACGCAGACATGTGCAGTTGCGCTTGACAAGCCATGAGTTCTCTGTCTCGACTCGTCGGGCGTGCTCTGCCGACGGATCGTCCTGTATCATTCAACCTCGTCATGCGTTGACAGTGTCCTGTCTTTCCACGGATGTGTCCTGTTTCTAGATCCTCTCTTTCTTCATGCATGCGCTCCTCACTGATAAGTATGCCAATCCGCCCTGCTCGCCGCAGCCCTCTGCGGCGACAGACTCTGATTATTTTTCTGATAATAACTCGGCACACTACTAATCATCGAGTCGCGCTCTGATTGTCAATCATCCAGCTCCAGCAACTTCCTAATAACCTTGATCTCCGCATGATTGCGCATATTCTTCATCCTATGGCACCATACCACTTGCCCTTCGTCAAACAAGAACTCGCCACCGATCTGCAAGGGGTTTCCACCTTTGAGGATGTCGCGCTTGCGGATTCCTTCCGGGTCTTTGAGGGAGGCGTTGACAGTTTTGAATTGACCGGCGGCCCAGGCGGGGACGGAGATGTCTTTCATGTATTCGGGTCTGTCGCCCCCAAAGTTCATGGTGACTTTCATTCCCAGTCTCTTGAAGAGGGAGCGGTCTGGGTCGGCGAACATGGGGAAGGGGCAGCCGGTGAATTGTTTGTAGTGGGGGATGAGGTTGGGCTCGCCGCAGCCGATGACGATGATGGAGGTGGGGACGGGGATTGTGAAGTACTCTTGCATTGAAATGTTCTCGGTCAAGGCTTTGAGGTAGGCTTGACAGGCGCCGCAGTAGAAGTGGCGGACGAAAATCATGAGCTGGCGTTGATGGGTTGCGAAGGCGGGTTCGTAGAGGGAACCGAAGGAACGGGCGTTGCCTTGGGCGTCGTAGATTTGGACGTTGTTGACGGCTGCGAGGGTGGCTCGGTCTGGGCATTCGTCGGATTGGAGGGTGTCGATTTCGTCGTCGGAATGGAAGCGGGAGAACCACTCGTCTGCGGAGATTGTCTCCACCGGACTCGAGATGCTGTCCTTGTCATTGTATCGTCGGTTGTCGTCCGAGGATATGGATGTCTGTGCCGTCTCCATGGTGTCTGCGTGTGAGAAGACGGACTCGGAGGGACGAGGTCGTGAGGAAACTCGTCGACCGAAAGGCACACTGCTCAACGCTGGAGTGACCGGCGACGCAGCGGCCGAGTTGTGTATGGATCGTGGTGGCTCATAGGGAGATTCGAATCTTGAGGCGCCAAGAGGCGAGACCGACCTCCGATTCGCCATGGTTTCGCTCGAGCAGCGAGTGGCGTCGGGTTCAGGTGAGGTGAGGGTGTGATGGTATGCAGCTGCTTCCTCAAGGAGCGTGTGCGTGTGCGCGTGCTGGCGGAGGGGAGTGCAAGTGTAGTCTTGTGCAACGCCAGAGGAAACTCGCAGGCTCAAAGACCGAAGAAGTAAGGTCAAGACCGAGCAGAAGATGAAACCGACCAGTATGCTGGTGCAGACCCTTTAATCAGCAAAATGTGCCACTGCCTCTTGTTGCAGAAGACGAGCCGAGTCGTGCTACCTCTACGCGACGTACGAGACTTTGGCATCGGTCCATCATGGGCGGGCGAGCGGTACGAGACGGAAGACAAGCGTGTCGGGTGCCAAAGGAAGACAAGTCACGATAGTGCGGGTGGTGAGGCGCACCCGACCTTTCGTCACACGCTCCAGAAAGGGTTCCTGAGTTCTTGAGTTCCAGGCTTTCAAGAGAGGGCGTGCGCTCCACTGAAACGACGGAACAATTCTTGAGCGCCACCAATATCGAACTCTTCTCCATCTCCATCTCCATCTCCATCTTCATTCCCAACGTCCCATCCCAATCATCTCCTGCCGTCACCTGCCATCGCCTCCCACCCCCCAAATGCCCATTGCCCATTGCATTATGCAGCAACCCAGCCCGAACACAGTGATACCGCGCAGTAGTACATGTACTGTAGCAACGACGAAACGAATCGAAGGCTTCCCTCGCCTCCACACCGGCAAGGATCATGAAACAACGATCGACACGTCGCGTGCGCGTCTCCGCTCAAACTTTCGGTTCCGTCCTGCCGTGCCGTCCGCCTCTTCCGGCATCCCGGCTTCGGCAACAGGAATGGGAAAACATTTGCCGACTGTGTCGCTTCAGATCATGAAACAGCGTCAGCGCCGTACGATCCTGGTCATGACGTAAAGGATGACAGCATGGAGAAGGGGCACTTTCTGTTCGTTCTGCTATCATGCTACAGTATGAGCCCAAAAAGCGTCTCCAACTGATGAAGGAAATCGCAAAATGACAAATCCATCATCCGCGGCTTGGAAATTGACAAGGACAGGCATTATTGAATCTTGAGCTAATCGGTGGGGCGTGCTCATCTTGGGCAGACGTCCTCTTGTCCTTAAACGCTTGCAATCATGGGTTCATAATCGTTCATAATCGTTCATAATGGTTCACGATAGTTGGGCTGCAACGACAGACTCGTACCTAATGCCCGAGCACATTATCGTCGACCTATGAACGGACGCCCACGTGCTCGACAGATCTTGTGAGAAGCTATGCGACCACAAAGATGCATTCAAGAAGAGCCTGCCTGCGGACGTCGAGAAGCTGACTGATCACATTAGTCGTTCAGAACTACAGACCAACGAGAATCAAGCCAAGCCAATGGGCAGTTTGAAAGAACTCTCCTCCAGAATCTGGGAAGACGACGGAACGGGCCATGGCCATGCACAGTAAACATACCGCCGTCACGGAATTCTCCCACCTACTGCCCTACGGCATACACGATAAACTTGCTATCGGCCTGACTGCCCTGCCACCCCCAGTTGCCATTGTTGTTCTGGACATTATTGCCACTCGCCGGATCACCCTGTCCCACGCCGGCTTCGCACGTCACCTCACAGATACCAGAAGTTGCGCCGAGATGACAAAACGTGGCGTAGCCTATGCCACCGTGATTGGTGACAGAATAATAGTCGCCGAAAATTTCGAAACAAAAAAAGACACCATCCTAACGTTGTTGTGAAAGAGAGTCTCGCCGGAGAGGGAGAAGCCGCTGGCCCCGGTGATGGTGCGGTCGGTGAAGTAGATGCCGGAAGAGCTTCCGCCCATGTTTTGGACTACGCCGAATCCTGCATTCGAAGCTTTCATCGCGAAAGTATAGCGGGTTGCTGTTGCCGTGGGAGCGAAGGAAGTAGTCGACCGAGCTCGTTTGTGTCACGTGGACAGTGGAACGAACAACGTGACATGCCGTCGTCGTTTGGGATCGTGCGTGTGGAGGTGGGATGGGGAATGAACAAGCAGCTGCAGGCGCTTCAGATGATGTTTGTGTCCTTGTAACCGCCGAAGCACGGTGGCTTTTGGGGTGCGTTGCCTTTTCGAAAAGATCATTTCACGCGCGTGGTCATCGCGGATTGGGTACAGCCAGTCAGTGCGCTGGTGACAGTCGTGTGTGGTGTGACAGTGTTCGTGCGGGTCACGATTGCCGTGCTCGTGGATGTGGAAACCGGAACTGTCACCGTGGATGTGCCTGTAATCGAAGCTCGTCACGAACGGTCTCGCTGACGGCTGGGACGAAGAAGGGATCACCGTCAGGGGTCGTGCTGTTGATGTACTTACGACCGTCGAGATTTGAGTCTCGGTCACGGTAGTCAGGACGTTGGTACTGATGGTCGAGTAGCGTGTGGCTGTCGTCTCCGTACATGTGTTGGAGAGGTGGAGGTAGTAAGAGCAAAGGGCAGTCACAGGTCCCTCATCATGGAAGTCAGTGACAACCTGGTCCACTGCCTGGCAGGAGGCACTCTGCTTGTAGTTTCGCTGGCCAGGAGCCGCAGTACAGAATGTCGTGAAAGACCAGATGAAAACTAGGAGTCCGGTCCACAATCGATGGAGAGACATGATGTCTCTACTCCTGTTGAACGGGACCAGAGAATGGCAGTACTAGCAGGGTGACACGGGCGGATAGAAGAAGCACTGGCGATTTCGATGCTTCCAACAGACGTTCCTGTAGGACGGCACTCGTTACGGGTTGGTGACAGCCTACGACAAGACTTATATGGCGGCTTAACCATACGTTGATGCTGTCCGTGGTATCGTCGTGGGACAGAGCGCTCAGACTGGGGAGTTTGGGTCGGCTATTGTACGCTGCCGTCTGGCCATCTTCTAGGTCGATACCAGGAACGCTGCTCACGTATGTACGATACACCCTGAATGCATACAACAAGCTCCTGCATGGCTTGATGCAATATCTGGTCGTTGAATAGTCGATACCGGGGCCGGTGACTCAGGTAGCCGACGTCCGAGACTCCTACTACTATGTGTGCTCGCGACACACGGCAACGTGGGATCAAACTGAGTCGATGACTCTCCGGAAAAGGAGAGTCCTTTCTCGTGGCAGCACTTGCTCTGCCGCTTTGAGCTGCCTGTTAGAGAGTTGAGAGTGCGGTAGTCAGCCGAGCCAGCCAGCCACTGTTCTTGTGGCCAGCCCCACGCCGCGCGAAGTTAGCATCAACGAGTCTCGATACCCCTTTTGGCTACACCGGCCCTGGCAAGATCGCGTGTAATTCGCGGCGCCGCGAATTGCTTTTCTGTCGACAAGCTTCGACCAGCTTTGACAAGCCCATAGACGGGCTCAACCGACAGATGTCACTACCGGTGCTGATACTGTAGACCCTTGGCGCGCCGAGTCTCTACGGTTGACTGCAGTGGTCAGTATCAGCATCCCCTCGCACCTCATCGACGCAGAGGTCGGTTGTGAATGTTCTCATGATGGTCGCTCTCATGCAAACGGAATACAGCAATACACGCACCCAAGTCGGAGGAGCATAGCCCGGCGCAACCCGCACATCGCTGCCGAAATGCTGGCTGGTCCACTATCGCTCTACGCAGCTTTGGGAGTCCTGCTGGCCACTGTTGATGCAGCTCTGTATCTCGCTTTCGACGACGATGGAGACCTGTCGCACTACGTTACGGTGTGCGAACTCGCATGATTCTACCAGACATTCGCTTGGTCTGTGGCATTGCTGACACATTCCATTCACTTACTAGTGGCCCGAATTCAAGGCACCCTTGTTTGGAGTTGCCGTTTACGAGCCCGTAGGGATAACGCCAGGCTACTGGTTCGACACGCCGTGTGTATACATCTTGCAGAATAGGATTACCAGAAACTACTATCAGCCCTGTCAGACAGGACCGGCTATATATGATTCCAATAGGGTAAGCACACACGAATCGACTCGACTCCCAGTCTTCATCACCAGCTGCTGATACCTCTGACACGGGAGCTGGTGTGGAGTGGTGCCTGTCTTGTTGCGAACCAAAACACATGTGACTTCCGCGTCTTCACCGCCAATGACTCTGACTATCTTTCCGCCATCCCCACGCACAGGCCTTCCGTGGATCCCATCGGACATGGTATCATCCTCGATGGCTCCATGTAGATCAAGCAGAGATTGGACACGCCCAACACGCTGACACCATTCAACATGCACGAGTGCAACGTCCTAGACAATGGCAAGACTGGCATGCACATTGTACAAAAGGTCGAGGTGGCTGATGTATCGCACCTGGACGCCAATGGACAGCAGTCGGGACTGGGTGTCAATATGGGAATCCGCGAATTCGATATTCACAACGACAAAACCATCTTCATTTGGTGGACCCATGACTACGTTAATCTGAATGCGAGCACATTTGCACCAAGATTCCTGAACGGTTCGTTTCCGAACAATTGGGATTGGCTGTACGATCGATCATATGAATTTCCCCATTCTCCACTGACAGCGTCGTCAGTCACCTGAACGCCATCGACAAGAAGTCGCGCGGGGGACCACCTGGTATTGGCACGGTACACGGAGGCAGTATACAAAGTGTCTGGCAAGGATGGACACATCATGTGGTCACTTGTCGGAACGACATCATCCTTCCAACTACAAGACTTCAATTTCTCACGCCTGCACGACGCCAGATTCGTGACAATCGGTGGGACCATCGAGACGATCACTCTGCTGAATAACAATGGCTGTGAAGAGAGCAAGACCTCAGACGTCTCCTCGGACCTAATCATCGATCTCGATATGTCATCCGAGCCTTGGACCGCCAAAGTCCAGAAGCGATGGATAAGGTATGACGACATCCCCTCTCACCCCTTTCACGTACCCAAACCCCCTCCCCTACCTGAATCTCCTCCACTTCACGCCCGAAAAACCCCTCCTTCTTCACCACCAGACCCGACAACGGCCGCTTCGACAAACGCGGCAACTTCCAGCTCCTCGCCAATGGCAACGCCTTCATCGGCTGGTCCGAAAACTCCTACATCACCGAATACTCCCCTTCCGGAGACCTGTTGATGGAAGGCCAATTCACCAGCACTCGCTTCGTGGCCCACCGCGCCTACAATTTCAACTTCACCAGCGCTCCCAGCGAGTCTCCGATCATGGAAGGATTCGCGTACGGCGAGGACGAGGCCCGGAGCGTTAGTGTATAGTACATCAGCTGGAATGGCGCCACAGAAGTGGCGACGTGAGAACTTTACAGTGGTGCAGGAGAGCGTTTGGGGGATGTTGCAAGGACGGGCTTTGAGACGATGTTTCAGCAGAGTGGACGACATGTCGAGACTGTATATACGCAGGCGGTTGATAGAGGGATGGAAGTGTGTTGGGGAAGTCCAAGCATGTGCACGTTATAGCTCCCGCCAGTCGGGAAAGTCCGAGGGAAGATGAGGCTGTGAATGCAAAAGCTGGGCAGTTGGACAGATCGGAGCTGTAGGTTGGAGTATACAGAGCTGAGAATTGCAAATATTCATTTCCAGAGCTGAGAATTGCAAATATTCAATTCTCCCCCCGAGAATTGTCCGACGAGGCTTCCTAACTTTCGGACTGGGAAACATTTTGCCAATCGTCTCGAATTATGAAGGATGAAACAAACGAAGACTGATCGGGTCAAGACAGGATCCACCGTTTTGTCTTATGCTTTGGCAGAAGGAAACTCAAAGCTCCAGAACGAAGAAGCACGACCAGGCAGAAGACGTGATAGAAAGTAGCAAATCGAACAAACAACATTCCGTTTTGACAAGGGCAGGCATTATGGAATCTAGATTCAGTCCATGTGGCACGCTCGTCTGAGGGAGACGCACAGTAGGACTTAGCTAGAGGCCAGGATGATCGATTGAGCGTCTCGTAGCGTAGGAGCCGCAACATACCAGCAAAAGGCTATAGTGATGATGCATCGTCGAGCGCACCTGGATTGAGATGTACAGCTCTAATTTGATCCAATCGCCTTATCGTTGCTAATCACAGAGATGTCTTTCAGTGTTGCTTGTTAGCATTGTCGGCTTCAGCTGGACCTACCGTGACGTGCTCGATGTCCTTGATATTTGGGCTGCAACTTCAGATCACAGCTGTCTCATCGCATTCATTCATTCCTTGTGTTGCCGGCACACTGACCAGTCTAGCCTCTACTGACGATGCCTCATCGTGCTTCCATATTCATATGCATCTTCTGCCGCAGCAAAAGTCTCATGCACACCAGAACGCCTTTCGCTATGCCACAAGCAATCTCATCTGATCGTCTTCTTCAGTCATCTGTCTAAAAGTGATGACCATTGCCCAGACCACCGCTATTCCACTGATTCTTTGCCTTGGGCACCTCCAACCCGGCCAGCGTCATGTTGACCTTGTGCAGGCGCAGCAGCAGCGTCCGCTCCACCTCTTCCGCAGTCTGCTTCGCGTCCTTGTGTGCCGCTTGTCTCGCCTCTTTCCGCGGTGCGATGAGCACCCCATTCACCACATCCAACCGCGCATCCAGGATTCCGCTGTCGATCATGAGGAGCACCTCCGCCTCCATCGCGGCGGGCGTGTTCGGATCCGGTGGGAAGGTCGAGGCGAGTGAGGCGAGGCTGACCTCGGAAAAGGATGAGAAGTAGGCGGTGATGCTGCGCTCGCGGATCTTGGCGATGAGGCGGTCGACGTGCGAGCCGTAGACGCTGGCACTAGTAGCTCCGAGGAAGACGTCGAGAGTCCAATCGCTGTAATAGCGTCGCAGTGTCTCGATGCACGACTGGTACTTGGCGGTGGTGTAGAGGGTGATTGCCTTGCGCATGTGAGGTTCTTGCTCGAGGAAGGCGCGGAACGGTCCACCAAGCACTTGATCATTCAGCTCGTCGCGGCTCATGGTCGCCAAAGCGCAGAGACCACCATAGACCGCCACGTCGTTTGCGCTTGCGACCGTGCGCTCGAGGTCGGAGCCGAGGACCGGTCCCATGTTGTGGTAGTCGAACGAGGCCTGCAGGAGGGTCTTTGCGGCGGTGGCATACTCGCCTTGCGCCATGCTGGCCAGTCCAGACATGACGTACGAGATGGGCGTCAACTTGGTCTGCTCCTCCTCCTTCACACCGCTGTTGCGTAGGCGGCTGGCGTGGATAAGCACGTTGTTAAAGTGCATGCTCCCCGAGCCTCCGAGTTGTGATGTGGTGACGGCCTGCAGGAGTGAAGTGTAGATGAGGCGCAAGGTCATGGCAGCGATGTGTGTCGGCGTTGTGCAAAAGTCACGCATCTTGCCGAATTGCGAGTATGCCGCATTATAGCCGGAGCTGTTCACCGACTGCGGGTTGTTCGGATCTGGGATGGGCCCGCCGGTAAGCAGGTGATGTGTCGCTAGATCCTCCTGTCCCATGCGGATGCTCTCTCGGATCAGGTTGTTCTTGTATCCTCTCAGCTCGCTCTCCAGTCGCGTGAGCTCGCGTCTATTCTCTTCGTCCTTCTTCGCCGCCCACTCGGAGTCTTCTCTGCCCAGATCTTCGAAGCCGATGTTGGTTGCAAGGTCCAAGAGGCGGTGGTGGAGCTGGACATCTTTGCCGTTCTTCGCATGGTGGACGGCGAGGGTGAGCGCTTGTCGGGAGAGTGCTGGGCAGTGTGTGGCAATGTGAGCGAGACGGAGAGGAAGCAGTGGTCCTGGGGTTGTCAGTGGATACTGTCGAATGCGACTCGACGACATGATTACCTTCGTAGTTGCTGGCGTAGGTCTCGAGGTCGAATGTTGGTGGCGGCAGGTTTGCTGCAACGTGTCAGCCCAAAGGTAAAACTGAGCTGTTGTGATATGGATCATACCTGTGCTGACTCTCCGCGCCATTCTGTCCGCGATATCGTTATGCGACTTGTAATGGAAAGCTCGAGGACAAACGCTGAAGATGTCGACTGTTGGAGCTGTTTCGGGGGAAACCCTGACGCGGGGAAGCGCGATCCCTGCTGCACATCCTCGTGCCTGCCCCGTGCCAGAGATCTTGACTTTCACGATTCCGACTTCATCTTCCACCAACATGTGACAATATGCTACCAGTCTCGGCCTGAGCGGTCAGCATTCTTTCGTGACCATGTCACACTGTCTCAAGTCCTACCGGGGACATGGGCTTCACCAAAGTCATGGCCACCACGCTCGCGGCCAAGACGACACAAAGTCACGACGGCGATGAGGTGTGGTAGCACGGTAGCGACGCCGTGGTCTGCACGCTCAGCCGGCCGTTACAGATCTATCTCTCTCCCAGGCTCCCCTACACTTCCTACTTGTTTAGAGTCGATCGAACGAGCATCGATCTGAGACCCCCGACTGATGACAGCGAACATAACGGGCATGCCGGCGCCGAGTAATGGCTACCCATACCACTGCTTGACTCTGAAACAAGATATTCGAATTCTTGATCTCCTACCCAGATGCTATGGAAGTGGACTCCACGGCAGATTGAGCATTGTGTCGAGAACTTACGCCAAGTACGAGGCGATCACCTACGTATGGGGTCCTATGACCCAGGGGCGGACTATCCGCTTGGACTCAAAGTACCAAATCCCAATCACTGACAATCTTTGTTTGGCTTTGCGGAGGCTACGAAATAAGCTTAAAGTGCGGACGATGTGGATCAACGCCTTGTGCATCAATAAGAGCGACGACGATGAAAAGAGTTGTCAAGTGGTGAGCATGGCCAATACATACACTGTCGCCGCCGTGGTCAACATCTGGCTTGGTGAACTCACTCGCGCAAGATCTTGTCACTTGGAACTTCTCATGCGACCCTGGCCTGAAGATCGAAGTCAGACTCTAATGACGCGCATGAGGTGGAGAGTCTTGGAGCATCTGCTTTGACTTTCGAAAAGCTTCTCCGTAGGACTCATGTCAACACGGCTTCCTCTGCCATCAAAGTCGACGCCTGGGAAGCACGGGCCTGGACTCTGCAAGAAGCTTGCGTCGCCCGTAAATTGAGACTGCGTTTGGGAAGGGCTGTATATCGACTAACAGATCAGGCCCTCGTGCGCGACATAGATACCGAGCTCGAGTCATTCCTCTCGCGAAGGCTTGGTCGATTGGTAAGCGGACTGGGAGCGCTGAAGTCGAGGATTCATCCCGCGACTTGGGCCCAGCCTAACGGTTACACTTTGCCGGATGCTGTAAGACTATTAGAAGACACATCAACGTCGGATCTTCGGTACGTGGTGTACAGTATCTTGTGTATGCTTGATCCCGATACGCAGTGTCTGTTGTACCCGGACTACAGCCTGACGTACGCCCAAGTCTGTGCTAGCGCAACAGCCGCTGCACTCGACACGAGTTTGATATACTAGCGTATGTGGACCTCCGTTCAAAGGATCGTCACGACATGGCATCATGGGTTGTCTCTGGCCGATCTGACGGGTGACAGGCTTAGGTTGTGAACTTTGCCTGAGAACCCTTTGGGCTACAGAATCCTCGTCGGGAAGGCGATGCCCGAACGGCATATATATGATGGGACGCCCCGCGCAAGGACCCTCTCTATACTTAATCGGAATCTTGGGTTAGTCGCAGACGCCGACTCGGGCTTGTTGACAGCAGAGAGTCACCCCTTCGAGCAGGCGGAACATGGATTTTATACGGATCACTACGTGTGTCCAGAGTCCACGACATACACAAAGAGCGTCTTGAATACTCGCTCATGGAGCTTTGTTGATTACTCTACGCTCTTCCTTCGTTCTCCTAGCCGTCAAGCATGGTGCCGCACAAGCAGTGCCACGGTCAGACTTCAGTCCTTGAATCCTACTGTTCCAGCTCGAGCACGTACGCATTTTTGATCATCATCATATTCCGCCCATCTTCAATCAAGCCTCCCCTGCCCATTTGGCGGTACCTCTCATGCCGCTATAGACACTCGAGTCATTCCTACGAATTGAGAGATGTTAGAGACGGGGGTTGAGACCGAACTATCACGCGGGTTGTTGCCTCTCCTTACTCCAGGATATCATGCAGCCGGTGAAAGGGATTCGTTAAATAGCACGGCCTTGTATGCTGAGCTTAGGGTCTCTCTGTGGGCGACGTGCAGGGTTGGCAAGCATTATTCAGGTCTCGTGCCATCGAGTGAAATGTCCATCGAGGCACGCGTACGACATGTCGACCGCGCTCGCTCTCGACTTGTTAGGGCCACGACCCCTTGCGCGACCTTTTGTCGAGTCAGGAGGAGATGCAGAATGAAACGTCGAACTCATCTGCCTTCTGAAGTCTCCATTCGGGTTATCGATATTCCATCCCAAGCACTCACAATCCAATAACATCCGCGCCACTCAGCCCCTGGTGCCTAACAGGAACCCACCTCCCCGGTCTGATCCACTGAAACACCAAAATACACACCACCCTCGTGGTCAATCCGTCGTAAACCCCACTAGCCTCAATGTTAAATAGGGTCTGCGCCGTCCCGATCTTATCATTGATGACCGCACTGACATCTGCAGTTTTGAGGGAGAAATTCGGATTCTTCTTAGCAGAACGCTTCCAGGTTTGTCGAGCCATTGGCCCAAGGAGACGTGAGAATTTCCGTCTGAGGCGGTTTGGGTCATGGAGCCGGGTTTTATGGCAGATGTGTCAGAGACGAAGGACCAGCGTTCTGCGCTACAGTCGCGGTCGTTGAGGGCGGCGACGAGTTGGTGGGTGGTGGATTCGAGCTCCTCGATTATCGCTGCTTGGTTGAGAGTCGTTTGCATGGTTGTATGGCTTGGCGAGACATATGGCCATGTTTACATGTTCGCATATCCACAGCCATGTCATTTGTTTTTCCTTGGAAGAAGTACATCGTTATCGTGGTTGGGGTCAGAACATCTTGGTTGAAGTCTGTCGCTTGGGGTGTCTGCTGACTGTTGCGATGTAAGGCCGGTGGTATCTGATTGGATCGGTGGCTGAATCCTGAGGCCGGGCAGTGTTACTGGTCTCGTCAGCAGGGGAAAACGCAGGAAGAATTCGGCGGTGGTGAGTGTTGAATGTCGTCCAGTACGCGTAGTCATCTTGCTGCATAATCGACCACTGCCGGAGCTGTGGTGGGTCCCGGCACAGCTGTATCTTTTGTGCTGCATTTGGAACGCTGAATACTAATTCACCGCAGATCAGAACGGCAAGGTTATGGAGCGGACCAGGCCGTACGCAGCACATAGATATGGTAAGTGATGCAGCTTACTCACCTGCGATAGTGGATGTCGTCGAGGATTTGAAAGGCAAATAAGGACCCGGGGGCCGGAATTGACTTTCACGTCGAACCCCACTTCCTCGGCAGTCAGAACATCATCAACAACATCACGACGGTCAGACAAGTTCCGTTGCAACACCGTTGATAACGCGGCAGCCATTCAACACCCATCAAAATGGCATCACATGTCCTCCGCCCACCTCCATGTGATGGCGTCGAAGTCTCCTTTCCAGAAGCGGGCATAATGCTCGTAACGCTCTCGCGCCCCAAGCAAATGAACTCCATTACCCACACCATGAACTGGCAAATCGAAAACCTCTTCGACTGGTACGACGACCAACCCACCCTGCGAGTTGCAATAATCACCGGTACTGGCTCCAAAGCTTTCTGCGCCGGCTCGGATCTGAAGGAAATCGAGCAAGCCCAGCAGGCGAAGCTGGGATTTCAGGATCCGAACAAGTCGGAGATTTGGCTACATGAGCATCCGAAGGGAGGGTTTGCGGGCGTGAGTCGCAGAAAGGGGAAGAAGCCGATGCTGGCGGCGGTTAATGGGTTGGCATTGGGTGGGGGCTTCGAGATTGTGTTGAATAGGTTTGTCATTTATCGTTAGAGGAGACAAAAGGATATGTGCTGACACGATCGCGCAGCGACATCGCCATCGCATCACCGAGTGCTCAATTCAGCCTCCCAGAAGCTCAAGTCGGTGTCTACGCCTATGGCGGTGGTCTTCCAAGACTCGTCCGCAATCTCGGAATGCAAGCAGCCAGCGACATCGCCCTGACCGGCCGTCGCCTGTCAGCTCCAGAAGCTCTCAGTCTCCATCTAATCCAAGGCATCGCAAAATCCCCAGAGTCGGTCCTCGAAGAGACAATGGCCAAAGCCAGACAAATCACCGCCATCTCCCCAGACGGGATAATCGTCACTCGCGCCGCACTGCGCGAAGCCTGGGAGACGGGAAGTGTGGAACGAGCATTTCAGATCACCCACGAGAATTATTACGACAAACTGATGAAGGGGGAGAACTCCGTCGAAGGGCTGTCGGCGTTTAGGGAGAAGAGGAAGCCGAGTTGGAGGACGGCGAAGCTGTAATCGACGTTCGTGTGCAGCTCAGTAGCATGTATTGGGCAAGAAGGCCTGGCACTGACTTGTAGGGCAGAAATGGCAGGAACAGGATTCAAGCTTCACAGCGCTATCATGTTGCGTTGCCGGAAGCAGTAAACGCTCGGCACAGCGGGCTCTTTCAGCTGAGGGGGGTTCAGCAACGCGTACATGTATCCTCAACTTGCCCTTCGTTCCATCTCCTCTCCAAACACACTCCATCACCTCTTCCTCGTTCAATCAATTTGCACCATGCCTCCTACCCTCTCCCACGTCTTCACCCTCCGCGGCTACATCTCCTCGGAGCACGCCATAAGTGTAAAAACAGTCAAAGGCGGTCCCCAACGCACGTCCATTCCCATCCAAAGCGGGTTTCTCCGCGGCAGCGGCGTCGAAGCAGAAGTTATACCTGGAGGTGCTGATTGGCCTTTGGTACATTCCACCATCACTTGCTCAGGCAAATCAAAGCAGTGCTTTTCACTCACGATTAGAAATCGGACAGTTCGACCCCACAGCCTCAACCCTCCACATAGGTGCCCGCCTCAACCTCAAGACCAGCACTGGCGAGGCGATCTACGTTCAATACAGTGGTGTGTTGAAGGTAGATGAAAAGAGTGCATCGAATATGGGACCTTCGAAAGATGCCAAGAGTACGCAGTTTGGGGATCATGAGTGGTTTGTGACGGCGGTCATCGAGACGAGTGATGCTTCACTCAAATGGGTAGAGGCCGCGAGTTTCGTGGCGGAGGGGAGATGGATCGTTGAGGAGGGGAAGAAAGGCGTCGAGTATGAGGTATATGTAGTGAAAGCGAGCGGGAGTTGAAGTCAGCCCACGAGAAGATGGAATGTAGCTTGCTGGGATGGCGCTGACGTAGATATTAGTTCAGAATGTCTGCATGATCATGTGCGGCTTACCTGCCAGGAACGAAGGTATATGAGCCATTAAGATGCGTGTGACTTCAACGACCGTCTCCAGCGGCATGCTGAGGTCTATCTAGACAATGTCCATGGAGATCTTTGCTGCCTGCAACCCTCCAAGGTGTTGATATGAGGTTGAAATGAAGCCTAAAGGTTACTGATTCGACGGAGGCGACCGTCTCTTTTGCCATTTCCGTTCGATAGCTGTATGGCGTCGTCTAATCTATGCCGTAAAGTAATGCTTCTTAGGGTACTGCTTCACCCAATCTGCAAGTTGCGCGATGACTCTATCCTGTATAGCTTTCACGCCGGGGTTGACAGCCCCGTTCTGTGTGATGAGATCACTGGTATGGTACCCGCCTGGTACGATTTCAACTGGTACTTGTTCTGTGCTCCGAAGTGGTCCACCTGGTCTAAGGTCTGCTGACACCCCACATTCTCTCCATGGGTCGTTGTCGCCATTGACGTAGATGAGGCGAGTGGTGTTGTCAATGTTCCAGCCGCGTGTGTAGGCGTTCACTTGTTCTTCTGTTTTGCCTTCGGCGATGCCGTATGTCTCGCCGTTCGGTCCGGGAGGAAAGTATAAGCCGCACTGACGAATCCAGTACTCGGCCGTCACCAGGCGGGACACAATGCTTGGTCGGTCTTCAGGCGCTCCATCTTGCCAGTATCCGAATGGCTCGTTGCAAGTCATCCATACCCACTGTCTGTCGACAACGTTGCTCAACGTCGTGTCTGTGTATAACGGACTGGTAGCGTTGTAGGTGTCGAGGCATGCCGTGTTGTTGGTGCTGTTGAACTCTGGGTAACCGTACTCCGAGCAATACGTAGGCAATTCGGTCTCGATCCACCACTTGGCGTACCCCTCCAACGCCTTCTCAAGACCGACACCATCTGGACCGGCAACGGCGCTTCCGGTCTTGTTGACAGAGTCCTCGATATAGTCACACCAAGTGAAGAATCCAGTGTTGGTGTAGAACTGGTTTCCTTGCCAGAGCCACGGACCGTTCTCCAGAGCAGCCATAAAATCGTCGTTGTGCTCAACTGTCTCCAGACCAAACTTGGCCTTCAAGTCGTGGATCTCCTGGTTAGATCCGTGCATCAGGATGTCGTCCATGTGGTCGATCACAAGCGAAACGTCTTTCGAGCAATTCTGTGGCATACCCTCCTGCACTGGCTTGAAGTAGCCCCAGTAGTCAGAGACTGCCTCAACAGGCGCACTTGATGCGTGATATGCCCAAAAAGTGGCTGACTCGACGCTGGCGAGCCATGCAGAGAGAGCACCCGAATAGCTACCACCCATTGCGACCCAAGGGACGTCTTTGGCATTGCTGCTGGCATGTTGAGCGAAGGGAAGCTTGACGTTGTTGGCAAAGTAGGTCATATCTTTGAGGGCGTTGTTCAATGTCAGGTATTTCATGTTCTCGGTGGTTAGATCAGCGAATGGTGAAGATACTCCCCAGTATCGATGCTCCAACACAATCGTGGCTGCGCCGATCTCTTCTGCAAGCAGACCTGTGGTCCTGTTCGTTGACAGATAGCTGTAGTATCTGGTGGCATTGACCTCACCGGGAGTGAACAAAATGACAGGGGAGCCTGGGCCTTTCCAGTATCTTGTGTCGTAAAAGTAGAACTGCGAGAAGGTACCACCCTCTGGATTGCTGTGATCAATAAGCTGCTCGAAGGTCGCGTTCAAGGTTCCATATGCTGGAGGCTCGCCACCTGGCATATGTTGGCAGTTTCCGCCCCATCCTCCATGTGGGTATCCTCCATTCCAGTCCCAGTCATGATCGTGTCCGCCATAATCGCCATGCCCATGATCATGGCCGCCGTGACTTTGCGAGCTCGCCAGTACTGCACCGGCGAGCAACACAATTGCTGTCTTCATGGCCGACTTGACCTCACTAACGATTGACTAGCAGTTGGATCAGTGTACTCAGCGACGGGAAAGGTGGTCCACAGCAAGTCAAAGACAAGCATGCTCAAGACACTCCAGAGGCAGATCAAGCACTTAAGATTGTCCCATCAGTCGCATTGGCAATGCCAACGAACACGGCCGCTGGTGCCGCATGAAGTTGTGGTCACATACAAACCCCCTCTGCGACGTCACACGGCAGAGTGGATCGCACCTGATCTCCGGCCATGTTGGCGGCAGTGGGGACATGCTATCTCGAATGTCCTTCCAGAAACGGGTGGTGCGTCCGGACTGTGGTGGAGAAGCCGCCCGGAGCAGAAGTCGTTGCGACGCTTCCGTGGGACGTGATTTGATCATGCGCCAACCATCTCTCGCCGTAGTCTTTGAATATGCAGTCTGCCGGCTTGATTGCAGGGAGGTCCTGCCTTGCCGTACAGTATCTCCCGTCATCGAATGATATGAGAGCTGTGCAGCCGATTTGCTCCACTGGCGGTCACTATGGGAGACCCTTCATCTCGAGTGTATGTTCTTTTTGCAGGAGACAGCCGTCGAAGAGCGCCATGATGAGAAGCAAGTCAAAGGGTGGCATCTCTTCGCCGCTGGTCGATCTTGGAGGAGTTCATCGGGTGCCAGGTTCGAAAGTGTGACAACCGGACAACGCCCGGACGAAGAAGCAACGTTTCTCCATCGTGGAGTACGTGAGCCGCACAGCATCACAGCGACCTGGGAACGGAGGAAGTCGTGAGGTGACGTGAGAAAAAGAGAAGAAAGAGGTGAAGCCGAGATTGGCCGTGGTGGCATGACGGGTGTGGCAGGGATCCCGCCAACGACTGCAGCCTTCCTTTCAGCCTCAGGGAACGAAGGAAACGAACCAGGAACATCACTTGATCATGCGGCTCCAACGCCATCGGTATTGCGAACGCACATCATCACTATGCCATTGGGAAGCAAAAATTTAGAAGAGAAGATCCAGAACTTCACGATGATGAGCTGGCTTGTTAAAGAGCTGCGCACGAAAGGGAAACAGTGCCTGTGAGAAGAGCAGTGTGCGGAGAGTACACAATGCTTCGCCTTCAGCTCAATCTTCCAAAGTCAGATCAACGACCTCGCCCCTCCTCACCGACGGTGTAGGACACGCCGCCTTTACCAGCATATTCAACCAATCCGCAAAGAAATGCGATAAGAACTCCTCCTTACACAACTCCACCTCTTCCCCACACTCTTGCGCTTCGCTCACGCCATTCTGCCATGCTTTCTCGAGCATGCTGGTGTTCTGGCAATTGCCGCGGCTGATAATGTATCGGACGTCTTCGATTGTGGCCTCTCCGGGTGCAAACCGTTGATTGTTGAAAACTACATTTGGCGGATGCAGGGAACCGTCCCCGGTTGCTGGGAGAACGCAGCCAATGGTCGGATGGCGACAGACATGCCGGGAGTGGCCGCAGCTGCCTGGGTGTATAGATGCTTCATGCCAGGGTGAGTCTTCTGGTGTTTCTGTCTTGGTCAGTTTCCGGCGTTTGGTCCTTTTCGTGCCGTGATTTTCGCCAGGAACCGCGGCTCGAGATACTTGAGAGCCCGTCGAGGCGGTGTCTTGAGTATGACTGCTCCCTCCTATGCCGCCGGCCTGAGAAGCTTCTGGGTCGATCCTCACAGGGGCTTTGCCTTTGTCGAGTGTTCGGCCAGCGTCGGCGTTGGTCAGCACGAGCACATCATCGCGCACAGGAGAACTTCCACCATACCCAGAGTCCTCGTCGTCGCTTGAGTCGTATCCGTCCTCGTCGTGGTCGGCGTGCTGTTCCAGCTGTGCGTTTTCGGGATCTGCGCCGCGCTGACTTCTGAGCTCCCTACGCAACTTCTCCTCAAACAGCTCCCGATCTGTCATGGTCTGTGAGCTCGATGTGAAGGAGGTGCGAAGGCGTGTACACTTACAATGATGATGATAGGAACATTCCTGACCCTTGTTGAGAAATTGACAACAAGTGCACGCTCCATTGAAGTCCGAGCGAAGGGACACGCACTTCGCAAATGGGGTACTGAGCTTCTGACAATTGGTGCACTTCTTTCGATGCGAGAAGCCGACCACGTGGACGTACAACGCGCGTAGCTTTCCATCTGTGCCGGCATTGTAGGATTGACCGGTCTTTTCGAAAAAGTCGTCGCTAAACCGAAGATGTTGTCGTAGTGGTCGATTGAGGTATTGCGGAGCAGTTGGTATCCGACATTGGCCGGCCGCAATCTCACTCCGTTGCCATGCTAGAAAGCTGGCCGTGTAATCACCGCCCGGCTCAGGCACAAAGTTTGCCTCAACGATGTCGACTCGTGTTTCGGGATCAGGCCTGGGCTCCTGATCATGTGCTGTGCTGAGCTTCATAGACCATTCCCAAGATGGATGTTGTAGTGTCCTGTCTTTCCTTGACCTCTTCAGGTCTTTGTCCGTTTTTGCATAGGTGCTGGGGTGTGTCTGCTCGTACTTTCGAGCCATCTTGATGGCTTCCTCAAGCTCCCACAAGGAATGCCAAGACTCTTTCCATTCAACGATGCTTTGCTTGTCGCCTGCCTGGACGCTCGGTATACCAGTAGAGAATTGGCAGACAGCCCATTCTTTGCCATCAACAACTACCGTAACGTCGCCGCCATCGCTGTGACGCAAGACAGCGGTAGGATGGGTCGTGGCCGCCCAACGCACGAGGTACTCCACAACATCATGTGTTGACCGCCTGTTCACAATCTGGACGATCTCCCAATCGCGATCTTCCAGCGCTTGAGGTCTACCGTGGTCAATTGATGCTGAGGACGTTGGCCTAGAGCGCCTGCCAGGAGATAGCGAAGTAGCTCCACCGACGACAAGGTTCGGTCCGGTAGACGGGCCGGCGTGAATATTTACAGCTGTGAAGTGTGACGCGACAGCTGCTGCGCAAGTGTCAGCCTGTTGGCTCCAGTGCTTTTGCTGCTGTACTTTCCTTTTGCTGCTCCAGTCACGGCCGCTGCTTGTGCCGCCCTTTCGTTAGGACTGGGGCAGTCAGCTCGGCCAGTACGCCGCTCAATGATAGTGTTGACAACGTCAAGCTCGAGTTGTACATCAACCTCGCGTTGACGAAGCTGAACAAGTTGTGGATTACGAGCCTGCGGCCTCCAAGGACTAGACTCGGCCATTGGACGCGCGGATGTGGTGCCTTCAGTCTTGTTGCTGTCACTCTCAACGAGCATGAAACAAGACGCGTCTCCAGCAACGCGTTCACAGACAGAGTACGGCAACACCGCCACATCAGACGTGCAGAGTTCGTCTGTGCCACATGAGAGGCTCAGTACCTCGTCCGACTTCGTCAATTTGCACGCGTGCTCAATTTGGCATGAAGCTATCCCAGCATAACGTGTTCGACAGGTATTGACGATTTCAGAGCCCCAGTAGACTTTGCGGATACTTCAGCGTCAATACACCCCCCTGACTTGGCTCAAGGTCCTCCGGAACAGCTTGTGCCCGATTGTGGGATCCCAGGAGGTACGTCATACCATGGCGTGAGGTTGAATGCATGAATGTTGTAGAATCTGGCCTTCGTCAGTGTCAGTGCCAAACAGATCAATGTCGTGCTCACAGGTGTCCAAGAAAGGAACAGAAACGCCCCGAGATGGAAAGAGGAGTATCATTTCAGACAAGACCCGGGAGGTGGGAGAAAGAGCAAGGAGGAAGACACTTGCTGACACAGGCATTAATGAGGACACGGAAGTCGAAGTGAAGCTCGAGAAAGATCAGCCAGACGACGATGGGCTGGAGATGGCTTCAAGTCCACCTTTGCCCAACCTGGCCGGTAGCCAAGATCAGCATTCTCGGTCCAGCAGTATAGAGCCGGAAGACATCGAGGTCGGGTACAAGGTCTCCACCCGAAGACGTTGCAAGGACGTTGGGAGTAGCACTCCTGTCACTGCTCCGTCCAAGCCAAGCGATGTGTCGAAACGACTTGGTGGACCTTTGACGCCAAACTACGGTCAGCTGAAGCCGAACGTAGACAAGCAGACTGCATGCTACCTAAGAGTGTTGCGTGATCTGGAGCTGAGCGACGAGACAGTTGTCGGTGCTATCACAGGACTCTTGAATGTGAACCTGAAGGATGTCGTCATTTCTTCAAATGTGGCACTGGAAAGCAAGGTGCCGCACATCCTGGAGCAGCTACGACAGTATGGCATCGGAGCTTCCAAGTGCGAAAGGCTGAAACCCCGGCTGGAGAATGCTGAAGCAAAGCGCCTCGCAAGGCGGCTCGTGAGTTTGTTCTCTGAGCCCGACCTGCTGGAAAGAGTGTCGCATGCGCTCTGTTCAGAGGCTGAGAACGCGATTCCGGCAACGAGCGACACGATATGCCCGCCCTTCACTCTGACCAGAAGGTCGGCGGCGGTTCGCGAGTCCTCTGTCGCCACCGCACCTGCCGAAACTGATAGTTCACAGGACCAGCCCCTGCCAAAGCGCGCAAAGACTGTGTCACCATGCTCGGGCAATGGGGACGGAAGAGGTTCGTCGACACCCCAAGGCTCGTGAATGTGGCGATTCTGGTGTACATCGCGCTCGATGGTACGTTATCGTGTCCACAGCCACGAGTCATAGTGCTGCTGCAGAGCTCATGGTCTTTGCGGCGCTGTTGGCGAATCGCTTGCCGCGCGAGCTGATGCGATGTGTGTATGTTCGAAGCCATGTACACGGTGTTCTTGTCCACAAGCCATCTCCTGTCCACAAGCTATCTCCAAACTCATGCGCTGGGCGCCAGCGTGCTCTTCTTCATATTCAATACCGGTCGAACTGATCATGATGACCGAAACCTGACGCTTCGCCAACAGCGCTCAGGAAGCCTTCGTATCTCACCGCTGAGCATCGCGGTTTCGGCCGCGCTATCGGAACAGGCGCCAGGAGACTGTAATCCGGAGGACATACTAGGATGTTTGAGATGATGGAGGTGTGATTCTGCATAGTCTGGAAAGAATATCGAACGGAGAATGAGCTGCCCCGGTCCGTCGTCGGCCAAACCTCGGCGTCGATTCGTTCTCTCACGACGGGAACGTGGCTTCCTCTCGCTCGCTTCCCCTCTTTACACGACAACACACCACAAGCTTATCTGCTGAGCCATCCATCAGCATCTCCCTCAGCCTTCCACGGTACTAATGCAACAACAGGAAGTGTTCATGCCGGCTCCACGATCACGACGACCGACAGACCATCAGGCTCGCATCTTCGCTCGCGTTGGCTTCTTGCCCCGCTTCTCCTGGCTCTTCATCCTCCCGCCGCCAGTTTGCTCCGCGATCTTGTTCAGCTCAGCCCAGTGGTGCTGCGAGATAAACGTTTCTTTCCTCCACTCTGGCGGCAATGGCTCCTGATCACAATGCTTGAGGCGCCACAGCCATGCCTGTTGCAGGAACTCCGTCATGCTGCAGACACTCATCGATATCAACCATCGGACTTCTTGAGCCGTCGCCTCGCCTTTTCGGAACACTCTTCCGCGGACAACGACGCCGCCTTTTCGCGCCAGCCTGGAATAGCTCGCGACGGGATGCGTGCACCTTGAAGACATCTTTCGACATCTTGGGTGTCGAAACAATGGTGACAGATATGCTGGCTCTGCAACCGATCGCGAGTCCTCGACGCCCTCCGTAGTCACCTGTTTGATGCAAACAGGTCGCGCTTCTTGTTCTTCCGAGACAACAGGCGAAGGTGAACGCTGCATTGCTGGTGTCGCATCTTGTGGATCGACAGTGTGCGGAGCGCATTTCTCCTCCATGGCAACAGGAGCACCAGCAACCGTCGTGGATGCTTGTGGGATATCAGGCGGAAGCGTGGCGGCTTTCAAGACATTGAGGCTCTCGCGGTCGGCGCCTGTGCCCAAGCTGTCGGGCTTCCGTGGTCTTTCCGCGCGGCCTGTACTGGGTCAACATGTGTACCGTCTACTTGGCAGTTCCTACGTACTGCGACAGTGATAATTACATGCCATGGGCATCCTGGCACCGTACAGGCAATTGGCACATGCACCTCTTCCGAAGCCGGTCAGCACAACGCAGCCACGAAAGGGACCGAAGCCTTTCTTGCAGTAGTCACACTTCTTCTTCTGCTTGGTGCCGACCATCTGCAAAGCTGCAGCCCGGCGCATCCTGTTGCACTCGGCGTTGAAGACTGTGTTCTTCTCCACGTAGCGGTTCCGGAAGACCAAGTCATTCTTATCCGGATACCACAACATTTCGCCAACATCACCGGCGGCGCCACGCAGCAAGCGTCTCATTGCGTCATTGTAAACGAGACTTCTTTCTGGCTTGAAGTTCGTCGAATAGACAATTGCTTGTTGCGGTAAGTCCGAGGCAGACACGGCTGGTGACCCGCGCTCCTTCTCCGGCTGCATTCCTCTGTCTTCAGGTGTGTCCCTTTCCTGGCTTTCTCGCATTCTTCGCAAGAACGCTTCTAACTGTGGTCTTGCTAATGCTTTCACCGCCTGCTCATCTTCCCATGTTGGTTTCCAAGCAACCAGAAGTTGCGGCTCATCGTTCGAGCCCAGCTCCGGGCTCAAAGGGCAGACCGAACGCACCGTGTACTCTTGCTTACTGCATTGTACTTCCGGACGACCATCCACGTATTGAAGCAGACGGGTCGGTACTTTCGAGCTTGTCCACTCCACTTTGTACACCGTCTGCCCGCTTCTTTTTCCTTGGCCGATGACCTCGTCGACAGCAAACTTGGCATCATACCAGCAACTTTCTTTGGGTGTCGAGGTCGGCTGTGCAGAGATATTGTCCAGAATGTCCAGTGCCTCATCGAACTCTTTGGTGTCTTGGCTTGCCGCCGGTACAGCAGACTCCCGTTTGTTTTCGTTGTACTGTCTGAAACTAGGCACGACCTCTGATGGCACATAGACGAATGGATCGATCAGCTGTTTGGTCAATTGTGTGTCCTTTCCTGATGCTTGATCTGCAGGTCGGCTTTGCTGAGGACCCATTCGGGGTTTGCGTATTGCAATTCTGGGCAGCTTTCCAGGTCTCGTCGGCGTATGCTGTAGCATACTGACTCACAGATCGTAGTCTCCGACCTTGCTGCAAAGACGAAGACGAGTCTTCGCCACCGAGTCTGACCTGACGGAAGACTAGCGAGGGGCGATTAAGCTCGAGCATCACCACTCCTTGTTGCCGAATAAGTTGAGACCATGTCAACTTGCAGCAAGGCATGCTGGTTGCGGAAAGTAAGGTCCATCTCAGAGCCCATGGAACTACAACCGTGCGCTAGCTCAGCTACTCTCAGGCTCCGTTTGAGACTCCCGTCTGGCTGTACTTTCCTTGTAGCAACTATGTCTGAGCCTTGTGGCGCGGCAATGGCTGTCCCTGGACCTAGAACGCATCTGACGTCGCGTTGGCACGAGACACCAGCAGCCATGCTTCCATCGATCACACCACATGACTGACTATGCCGCAATTGAAAGCCAACGAATGTCCGGGCAAGACATCGCAATCACCAGCAGCGTGACTGCTGCCATCCCAGTCGCCGAGGCAAAAGATTGAATCAATGCTCGCGCACAGATCGCAGCGTCACTTGTTCCTACTGCGTTGAACTCGCAGTGTCGGACGCCAGCATACGAGATGTGGCTGCTTTCAACATATGGTGTCATGCTCACAATTCTTCTGCATTGTCTCCCATTACTGCCATCGCGCAGGTGCGTCGATTCCATGGAGCTGCTCCACGAAACAGAGGTACTCTCGGTTTGACCAACTTCTTCTCTCGGTGAAGTTATCGTTGTTCCTACACACTGGAGTCAGATCAAATAGTACCAAAGGACGAATAGATGGGTGTAGAAGGTCATCGCTTGTGACACAACTGGTATCACCGATTGAGTATTGGGCTCTTTGTTCGCAACAAGGCCGTGGCACCTGTTGTCTGCTTGTTACGGTCTCTGTCATCAAACCCGAAAAGGAACCGCAACGAGTGTTTCTATATGGATCATCTCCTGCAACATGAAGTGCTTTCGATGTGCATCATTCTGATTGGTGTACTATGCTCGGCTGCAGCGACTGGTTGACGGCTTCCGGCTTCGGCATCGCCTGTGCCGGAACGTCTTGGCTTATTCTACCGAAGATGCGAGCGGGTGGCTGCTGCAAATCATCTCGGCAGAATCCTTCAAACACGAGACCTCCTTTCCCATGTTTTCGATGAAAATGCGGCTCCTCGCTGAAGTCGCAATCACTCTCCGGCGAGCTGCTCCAGGAGCTTGGTGACGAGCCATGGATCGATTGCGAAAGTTGATAACTTGGGGCATTCTGCTGGTCAGGACTGCAGCTCAGGCTCATGGTGGTAACAATCTGGGGCTTGAGCACGCAGACGAGGGCACCGATGTATGCCCGAAGTACGGCAAGTGGTCTCGGTTTGCCCACGAGCCATTTTCTGGAGGACTTTACCATCTGCCATACATGAGACCTTCACCGGCATGCCGGACGTTCAACAGCTCGGTCATTGAGACTGCAATCGAAGACACGATGTCAGCAATAGCGGATCCGGATATTAAGCACCTCTTCAGGAATGCATACCCCAATACATTGGACACAACAATCAGCTGGCGAGGCGTATCGGCCTACAACTCGGACGAAGAACTGGCCTTCATCATCACTGGCGACATCAATGCCATGTGGCTAAGAGATTCTGCCAACCAGCTACAATCCTATGCTCCCTTCCTCGAAGCCTCTATCGACAACGAGTCTCTCGCATCACTATATCGCGGCGCCATCAATCTGCAAGCACGGTATCTGGTGACCTCACCATATTGCAACGCCTTTCAGCCACCCGATGAGTCTGGCATGAAGAAGGCCCGTAATGGTGCATATGGTGGCTATCAGGTAGAGCCTGCATATAGCTGGGATGTGGTATTCGAGTGCAAGTATGAGCTTGACTCGCTTGCTTCATTCTTGCAGCTTTCGCACACATACTACAAAAGAACCGGTGACCACGAATTCTTCCGGAAGTTCAGCTGGGTCAAAGCAGTCGAGACGATAGTGGCTGTTGCCACCGATATGAGCACGCAGTCCACTTACAATGCTGATGGCACCTCTCCAGCTGCATCATACAGGATCTCCCTTTTTAACAACCATGGCTATGGCAATCCTGTGGCGGCAAGTACTGGGTTGGTACGGTCTTTCTTCCGACCATCAGATGATCCCACGTTGTATCAGTTCTTCATTCCTGCGAACATGATGTTCAGTCACTTTCTCGCAGTCAATGCCGAGATCATGTACAAGGTTGGAAATGACCCACTCGCCGACCGGATGAAGTCGATGTCCGAGTCCATTCGTACTGCGATCAAGGAACACGGCATCGTGCAAACTGAAAAGCATGGCGATGTCTATGCCTTCGAAGTCGATGGCTTCGGCGGCGTCAACCTTATGGATGACTCCAACTCTCCAAGTTTGCTATCCTCTGCCTTCTTCGGCTACCTCGACAAGAACGACCCAACATATCAGAATACCCGCCTACGTCTGCTGAGCACCGACAACCCATACTGGGCACATGGTCTGGCGATCTCCGCTGTCGGTGGTCCTCACAATGGCCCTGCAATGGCTTGGCCAATGGCATCGATCATGCGCATCTTCACCACCGACAATGATACCGAAATCACGCAGCAGCTACGCCAACTTGTCAGCTCGACTGATGGCCTCGGACTGATACACGAAGCTGTGAGAAGCCACAACGCCAGCGACTGGACTAGATCCTGGTTTGCTTGGGCCAATGGGTTGTTTGGAGAGTGTATTGTGGATCTGAAGGCCAGAAAGCCGCATATCTTGCAGCAAAGCTTCCAGGAAGAGTAAGTCAGGGTACTGGGAATCGTACAACGTTGATGGTGCTGACAGTTGGGTCAGCTATACCTCAAGCAACGACGATGTCGGCTCGTTTGTACCCGCCGCTCATGTCGCTGTCCCGCAAAATCATGCGCATAGCTCGATACACAAGAAGCCTGCTCAAAGCCGCGAATCTGCAGCACTTGAGCATATGCACGATGTGCCAAGACTTCCAGTACACATTGCTTATCCTGATACTGCTCTCGGTATGCACTGGTTCTGGCCATCGACTGGCTTCCTCTCAATCCTTGCGACCGTTATACTGGTCTTCTGGCGAAGGTTCTACCGGACAAGGACCACGTACAGTCAGCTGTAAGCGCTTAATTCGGACGTTTCAAGGACATTCTGGAGTACGCTATCATCTCCTCGATTGGATTGACTTCTGTGCGAGGGCGATGCCGCCTACGATGGAGCCGTCTCCGCTTGAAGGAAGAAGTTTTGGCAGAGGATCACTTCCGAAGCGCCATCAATCCCCCGTCAAATCGATCTCGCCCTCAAACCTCCACTTATCTGGGCACCAAGTGATGAGCTGATTCAGGACCCGCCAACAATCATGCGAAAAGTATCGTTCCCTGCTCTTATACCGCGGTCGAACGTTCTTCTCGTGCTCGACCCTCCGGAACTCCTCCCACGCTTGCTGCAATGCATGTGTGTTGATACAGGTGCACCGGCTGAGGATGAAGTTGACTTGCTCGTCGGTGGCCTCGCCTTTGGCAAAAGTGTCGCCGCGGAAAACTCTGTTCCCTGGATGATACTCGTGTTCGAGGAAGCGACCGCATACACGATCACGACATGGTGCTGGTGGTGCAAGGCAGCCGTCGTGGTGGAATATACTCTTGCCTTCGTAGCTGGCGTCGACTTCTTCGGACTTGATGCTGGTGTCGGAGTCGCTCCGTACTCTTCTGGGACGCTTCTTCTGCGATGCAGCACAATGATTACCTGGATCGATAGTCCTCTGAGAGGCTGTCCGTCCATCTCCTGGATGGTCGGCAGTCGTTGGTGAGTCTGCGCAATCTTGGTCCTCAATACCAGTAACATCGTCGCCACCGACTCTGGGTAAATCTTTGTTTGACCAGCCTTCGTCGCTTGAATCGCGAGATGCGTGCGGCCTTGAACCGTCTGGGCTCGATGACCGCGGAGTGCTGGTAGGATCACTTGATGATTCAGTCGACAGATCATCGGGAGGCGGGAAGTGACCATGATCAACATTCATGGCGCCTTCCTCTGCCACGAGTTTGGGAGCTTTGATCCAACGAACTACCAGGAAGTCAGCAGATAATTTTAAGAGTCTTCAGCACGTTTACTTGCCGGTGAAGTGATATTCACAATTTGTGCCACGGCGAAAGTACGAACAATTACAGCAAGCTCCGCTCAGCTCACCCAACCAAGTGACACATTTCGGGTATGGTCCACCGCCTTCGCGACAATGGCTGCATGGCTTGAGCATTGCGGTCCCAAATATGTATATCAGACCAGTGCGAACGAAAAGATTGTTCGAGCGGAAGTGATGCTCCTTAAAGTCGTCGGCGATCTGAAGGCGATTGCGAACACGCATGTTTAGGAATCTGATGATGGTTGAGTCTGGAACACCGTGGTCCATTTCTGGAAAGATCAAGGCATTGCGGCGCTGTTCGAGGAAGCTGATGGTGTAGTCTTTCCCGGCTTGCAGTGTGAAAGTGTCTTCGTCCGTCAGTGGCATCAGCTCTCGTTCTCCTGGGTCTGGCTCAGGCTCTGGTGGTAGGCAGTCTTCAGTCTGCTCAGGCCAAAGCCACCATCTCGGCAATTGCTTCTCTTCTTTGGTGGCCTCATCGTCGCCATGCCCCCTCTCCCACCGTACGACGAGGTCTTGGGGCAGATCCCAGTCCGGATGCCATGTTGTAGCCCAGTAAACTCTGACCATACCGTCATCGTCGATTTCTTGCGGTTCGACTGTCCGCTCCCGCATGCCACCCCAGCGTACACCGGCAACATTGAGCACAACCTCTCCACCAGGTACCATCCGCATGAGAGCTCGAGAATGCCTTGTGGCCTGCCAAGCTATCTTCCGCTCGCGAATTCCATCCTTGACCCGGGTTTCCTCGATGCGAACGATCTCCCAATCCCGCTCCTGTATCTCAGGTGTAGTACTTCGACTACTCAATGGTGAAGATGACGGGATGTCACGCCGCGATCCCCTCTCTTCTTCTTGGCTTGACGGAGCATCCACCATCTCAGTATCTTCGAGATCGATGCTGCCGTTGCCGACCTCTTGGACGACTCCAGGGAAGCTCGAGTGCGTGAGCGTTTCCGAGATATCTCTTGACTGGCCTTCAAATACCGGATGATATTGCTGGGCGCGCCAGGTGGCTGTAGCATCTTGATCTTCGCTTCTGTAGAACGGGCTGCGCCTGTCGTTCTGCGGCGCGATGGGTGAAACGTGCTGGTTGTGCGCATCTGATCGGTTGATAGTTGAGCGCGAGCCCGACGGTACTGATGAGGAATCTTCGAGGAAAGGACCAAATCTTCGGGGACGTCCTTCCTGCTGTAATCGTGGAGACGGAGTCCGGCTTGTGACTCTCTCAAGTCGGGCAGCGAGATAGGTCTGTCGAAGTCCTGCCGCATTGGGACTGGACGCCTGGCGAGCAACACACTCGGGGGTACAGCGATATAGCTCGTCGTCATTGTGCGTTTCATCCAGTTCAGGTCGTTGTGTATCGTTGGCATCATTCCGAACGCTGCTTGATGAAGGTGTGACGAACAATGCGCTGGCTGGGTAACGTCAGATCTTAATCTAAGGGCGGCATTTCTGGTGATCTTACATTCGCCTGAAGGGCTGGAAGTACCATCTCGCACAGCGCACATGACATTGTTGCTATGGATTCGTTGGCAAATATTTGCTTCGCCAAAGTCGCCCGAAACTGGCGGATTCGCCAATTCTCCTCTTGCTCGTAAGGAGTAACGACTCAAGCTCTGTGCTTGAACAAAAAGCTTTGAGAAATCCAAAAACGATTGTTGTTGTTCGGATCTCGCATCGCAACACCGGTGCTATGCAACCGGATAATCCAATACAGTCCCGTTGAACCCGATCTCATTTCAGAGGACCTGCCAAGCCTGGTATTCGAGGCATCTGAACAGAAGTCTATATCGATTTCAGTCCACTGACATGTCTCTTGCAGGAGCTCGGAAAGTAAGACAAGGATCACGAATGATGCACTCTCTGATAGCAAGCTATCCCCAGTCACATCAAAGTTGAAGACAGCATCACTACCAGGCACATCCATCAGGTACTGAAAGAGCCTGTAACTATGCAACCTAAGCCTGTCACCCGTCGGATCCGCCAGACACAACAAGAAATGTGCTGTTCATGCTCGCTGCGCCCCGGCGATGTCCTTTGCTGGTCTTGAGGTGGCGCGAACTGACGTGTGATCGCGCGTGAAGAAATCCCTGCTGCTCAAAACAACAACAAACATTCAGCACGCGGGAAGCACCTTAGCCCGCTATAGTATGCAATGGCCGTAAAGAGGAAGATGAGCGCCCCCGACACGAGCTTGACATCCCACAACGAGGAAGATCTCATGATCGAGAGAAGTCCCTTCTTCATGTCCATCGAACTAAAACACGTGAAGCAAGAGCAGCCCCCCGACGACCAAGATGAGGACATCGTGCCCACTACAGAGGCCAGTATACCACTGATTCCTCGGGAGGAGTTGAGGCGGTACGTCTTGACACCGCGAAGCCCGAATGCCGGCACGCCAAGAACAAGACTGCCGGTGAAATCTACAACACCACGGGCCAATACCGGCAGGAACGTGTCGCAACCAGCAGAATTACTACCAACAGCCGCCGCACTACCAGTCAAAGCCAGAGAAGAATCGAAGTCCACACCTGCTCCCACATCAGCCATCGAGATGGCTCTCCACATTTTCGCGGGTTTCTCGCTGGACCATGATCTGTACATTGGCGCCGAGCGGACCTTCGTGAAAGAGAGAGTTGAGAACATGCTCGAGAAGTTTGACACCGGCTATGAGACACAAGCTCTGTGGATCGCAGCTCGATTACGGGAGCGACAGGTATCGAGGGATCATATCGAAGCTGTGATCGACCGCCTAATGGAAGTGGAGGCGAAGGAGATGGTGGGATGGCTGAAGTCGAAAATGAAGGACGTTTTGCTGTTGCGAAAAGTGTGCAGGAAAGGACTCGCTGGCGTCGACGAAGGTGCTGAGTGAGTGTAGCTAATCGTCCAGAACGATTCTTTCGCCCGGGGCAAAGCCTTTGCCAGGCGGGAGTGGACAGTAGCTATTGCAACTGATCGTGAGCTCAGCGTGGTAACGGGAGGCAAGATTCGCTTCTTTGCCATCGAACGGCTTCATGTTCTTGTTGAATCTCGCTCGAAGCGAGTCCAGCCAATACTTCTCGTATTGATCGATGACTTTGCAAGGGCAGTAGCTCAAGATGCAGGCTACTTGCCACAGTTTCGCTTTATTGCGACCGATGTGCTCGTTATTATAGACCACAGACTCATCTCCAAATTTTCTTGGGTACTCAATCTCGGGGTCTACAAATGCTTTGGCTCCGCCTAGACATTTCGTGTGGTGGCCTGGGAATTCACGCTGTCGGCAAATGCTCTTGTCGATCCGGCGTCGCTTACTGCTCGAGGAATCTGGTGGTGGACGCTGTGGGTTCGCGCCTTCGAAAGGCATTTCAAGCTGGTATTGATTCAAAGGAGGCGGTGGTCGTGTCAATGGTCGTAGCTCTGGAGTTGCGCTGTAAATATCATGGGTCGTCAATCTCTCGATGCTCGAGATGGCTGGAGGGCTTGCCGGCATAACTTGTGCAGGATCTTGTTCCCTATGCCCCGGGCTGTGATTAATTGACATTGTTCTCGAGGACGGTGCTACATTCACGTCTCCTGGTTGGCTGCTGACGGGGATGCTGGAGATAGCGGGAGTGCGAGACGACCGAGATGAATTGTCGGTTGAATCGAAGGCAGGCGTTGCGTCATGACTACTCTCTCCCACTATCTCGGCCTCGTCTTCCTTGATTAGGCATCGAGGTCGCTCCCTCTGCCTGTCTGCATTGCATCAGAGGTGCGTACATACGTGGCTGTTCGCAACACGTACGCTTGTGATGAAGTTCGCAAGAAGTGCCTGCACTGGCATGCGAGCAGCAGCCACGTGCCCCTGCAGCCTCACTGTCCTCTACAACACACCTTGCGAAGACACCCTTTCCGGAAGAACAATGTCCACATTCCTACTCTTGTGCACGACCGAAGATCTGAGTAATGCAAGCCTTGAAATGCTGAGGTCTATCCATCTTGAAGCCTCGCTCTGACTCCACGTAGGTGTTACTGAAGACCAAAGGTCGACGACGTATCAAGTTCAGAAGCCTGATGATGTCTGGCTTCAGTGTGCTGACCATGCTGACGCAGTGCCGAAGAAAAGAGAAAGTATAATCCGCACGCTCCTCGGGTAGAGGTATGAGTCTTCAGGTTCGAATGTTGTGTTTGGGCCAAAGCCGTCGACTGGGGCAGCGATGTGAGGCGAAAGGTCCTGGTCTTCTCGCCAAAAGCGTGGTTGTAGCATATGATCTTCGTCCCCATCACCTTGCGATCGCACGAAGTCTTTCACAGCGGGAAGATCTGGCCAAGTCAGCTGCCAAGAGAATACCCACGATCGTTTCCATCGTATTCTGCATCGAGGCTCGCCTGTCACTGGATCGGGTGGAGCTTCCAGCTGCTTTTTCATGCGATACCAGAAGACGCCATGCAACATGACTCGTCGTCTGCCATCATCGTCTTGGCTTATAGTACTACTTGGGACCAGCGTATCGTCCCACTTGATCCGCCACTTGGTCAAACCACTTTTCAAGGCCTTCCTCTTGTCGATCGACTCCAAGGGCCAACGGTGCCGTTGAGGCTCTTTAGGGTCCCGTGGCTGTGCTGTCGGTGTCCTGACAGAACGATAGACAATGCTCGTGTCGTCATGAACTCCTCGATCGTCATCGCCCGGCTCTTCGTATACATCATCATGCTCATGCGCTATATATACTGGTGACACTGGGGGCGTAACGTCATCGACAGCATTGTTCCAATCGTGCACGTGACCCGTCGCTGGCATATGGCTCTCTGATACAGGGTCGTCATCGGAAAGGCCTCGAACGCTTTCCGGTACCTCGTAAATGCTCAAACTATCTCTATCGCCTCGAGCCTTTGCTCGACGGGAGGGACATCGTTTCGGTGCTCGTTGAAAGACTTCAGCGGCTGCCCTCAAGGTACGCTGAGGCCTTCGTGCATGCATGATATGGCACACGATGGAGACTGAGTCGCTCCAGACCAATCGAAGTTCTGCTCGAAAGAAGGGCTTCAGCAGTCCATCATCTGGTAAATGTCGAGGACGAGCACTTATCTGCTTGTCTGGCTGAAGTGGTCGTTTGGCAATGATGTGAAAGTCAGTCGCGCGAAGTGACACGATGCATCGCCTGTACAGAACGCATTCAACGCGTAAAGCAGTGCGGTCGCCTTTCCGCGCTGGTAAGGTAGCTGTGAGTTTCCCCCCCAGTGAGGCTTGACCAGCATGCCCGGCCTGACCCTAAATCTGCCAGCGATCATACCTGGGCTTGGTCGTTGTAGTTGAGTAGTCACACTGGATTCGAGACGAGCGGTGGTGTAAAAGAAGCAACAGCGCCTGCGAAAGCTCGAGAACGTACAAACATTGACTTATTCAACATCATGGGCTGCTCGCTACCTGACCACAAGCATGTATGGCCGAGATCTGGCCTTCTTGACATTAGAACATGCGAGCGTAGTTGCGGCTCCAGCGCGAAGGCAGGAGTGATCAAGAACCCTCCTTGGAAATATGCAGCCGATCTGCGTGAAAACGTTCGGCAGGTTCATGTCGAGGACGGAGACTATCCAGCGGTGATTGTACGGAAACAATGGTACTACGCCATTGGACGCTCTCTATTGGCAGATGCCTGAGGGACACAGGACCAAGAAGTGCACACCTGCACTGCAAAAGAAGCAGCAACTTGATGTCCTGTTCCAACAGAGATGGGCTCGCAACTCCAAGTCCTTGGAAGTGTCAGCGAGGGATCAGTGCCAATTCTGCGGGTTCCGAGGCATACTCCGGAATTAACGCCGCTATCAAGCAGGAGACTGGTGCCGCGGTGCAGTCGAAGCTACCAGACCGAAGAAGAAAGAGCACGTCGTCTCCATGCCGCGACCAAAAGGTAAAAGACCTCCGACAGAAGCCGAAGATAGCGTCGTCAACCCAGTGTCCAAGCAGAAGAAAAGAGACAAGAGCAGCGACTTTGAGAATACTTCCCGACTGGACAACAATTAAAAAACTGCTGCAGCTATGCGCAGAGGAGACACGAAGCTCGCTCAGATAGATACACGCATGGAGTTTCAGACCTTAGCAAGTGGTGGTGTCGCGGCTCCGATCTATGTTGACGCTTTCGGGAACGTTTACGACAAGCTCCTGGGCGACTCACCGCTCTCGAGCCATCCATCAGGGCTACAAGAAGGCATTGCGAAGATCAGACAACGCCTTGAAAGTCGAGGCGCATCAACGTTCAAGGCGTTGCCTGGAGGCACGTGCGCAGGTGGTAATGGTGGACTTCAAAGACCGGGTCAGAAGCGATATGAAGATGCTCGCCAATGTCCTTCTGGAGGATGGCGACCATGCAGTTGAGCAGGGTGGCAAGATCGGTGATGTTTTCGAACAGAAGAGCGGAAACGTCGTCGGTCAGGCAAAGCCGGCAGACCGACGAAGGCCAGCTCCAACCTTGGTACATTGGATCGAACAGAAAGCCTTGCCTGGTCAGCACTACGCTCTGCTCCCTGTTGGCACACCGGAGGCTCCAGTGCTCGAAGTCACCCGGGTTGACGCTTTTCCGCACATTGCCGGATTCATAGAAGTCGTGCCCCGGGGGAAGTGCTGCTGGGCGGCTTTGTTCCAAACACAACAGCAGATGGTGTCTTCCTACGACCGAGTCATCGAGCTTGATGGCATGTACGTTTGTCCATCGACAATGTCAGCTGGGCCAGCACGAATATTCACGGCAGTCTTTCCAGTCCACGAAAAGGTCGCGATGCAGCAGGTTGCAGAGCTGTGTGTGACGCCTTCAGAGCATGTCCAAGCCACACCAGATATGGGCTGTGCTTACGAAGCCACACTCGGGAATTCGTCTGACTAACAGAAAGCTACTGGCCTGCTTCTCTTACAGTCCAGGGCTGATTCGATTCTATGTGCCAGCTTTGAGAAAGAACTCGAATGATTCTGTGATCGCCTTCGCTTTGTACCCGCAGCACTGCATCTGGCGTGCTGGATATGCCGGATAAAGCAAAAGGATGGAAACTGCCCAACGGCCACTCGATTCGCTGATTGCGAGGGAAGTAGAGTCCAAGTGCGAGTAATTTTAAGCCATGTGTTTGGCTGCTCTTGGACTGAGGATGGTGGTGTAGTATTGGACGGTTGGTAATGAGCGATGTTTTCCAATGCACATGATGCAACTCGAAGCATTTGCGCGATGCTGTGTGCCTCAAATCAGTGTTGAGTTTCATCTCGTGACTTGGCGTCCGATATTGGTTCCTCGCATTGGGAACTCGTGTGACAGCCGGATTGACAAACAGGCTCACAAGACGGAAAATTGAGTTCCCAGGATATGTAATCGTGCCGGATTAGCCGGAATGATAAGTTCCCGAGCTCAAACCGCCGTGGAGGAAGCTGCTCCAGCTAAAGTGTCCAGATATAACAGGAACGTCTTCACCTCTTCTCGAGCCTTCAAGCTCGGCCGTGAACCAACATGGGCTGTCGCAAAGTAGGCCACGATCACAAGTGGCCGAAACGGGACGACTCATCATCCAGAGCTGTGAACAGAAGTGCGACTTCTGTGCCGCGTGTGGAGTAACGAAGAAATTGAGCAGCGCTACGAGTCTGCGTGAGCATGTTCGAAAGATTCACGTCGAGAAAGGTCCATACGGGAAGTTGGTCGTATCAGATTTGCAGTGGGTGTTATCGATCACAGTGAACGCTCATGTTGCTGAACCAAGCAGGGACGAAGAGCGTGCTTCTTCTGTGGCGCCTGAAGTAGGAGGTCGAGGTCGGGCACATGTTCGGGCTGTTCTCGGCAGGTGTCTCACGCCTGGGCCATCGAAACGGCGACGAGACAGCAGCACTGCCTCGGTGGAATCGGGAGCATACTGTGGCATCTGGGCAGGCGTCAAGGAGGAGGGAGATCTGACGAAGTCTAAGAGCCCGGAATCTCAGGACGAAGCTGCCGGGAAGGCCAAGAAGCGGCGTAAGACGACTACTACAAAGGCTGTCCGCAAGCATGCATGTCGGCCTTGAGCTTTGGTCCGGCGCTGCAGGAAATAGTGCAAGGCAATTTTGGGAGTCTGTTCGTGAAGCCTGAAAAATTCACGAGGCGGATCGAGGGGATATCCGAACGCCTGGTGAGAGCAGGAGCGTCGCCTGCGCGAGTCGGGAGGGTACCGTCATCGATCTATAGTAAGCTCCGCGCGCGAATGGATGATTTCCTGTTGATATTGTCCTCGATAGATGCTCAAGACACCGGTATGCTGACTCCCTCCTCTTCTACTGCGCGAACACCAAAAGCCTGTCAACGCCGACACTTGATCAAGTCGCACGCTTCCCAGGATTCTTCTCATCAGCTTACATCGACCAATCCGTCGGAGACATAGGAGCTCTGTGACATCCCGCAGAGCCCACAGGGTGAATTGAAGCACGTCCAGCGGATTCGCGGTCTGTCGAGGCCAGAAGCTTGGGAATCCACCCAACAGCCAAGTAAGGATGCGCGGAGTGGCCTTTCCAGCTCTGGGTCATCAAGCACCAATTCGGCGATCCATTCAGCATTGCTCGAGACCCCAAAGAGAAAGAGTCATCCCAACGACGAGTACTGGTCAAGGCCAACGATCGTACAATGGCCGCCATTGGTCCTCGGTATGCTGCATCGAGTTCCAATCTACGTGCTTCTACCGTTTGGCACCCCTCAGCTGCCACTAAAGGATGGGCCCGTCGGGGAGATCCACGATGCGTGCTTCCGGACGTTCGGCCACAACACGGGATTTGAACGTGTCATATCCTGGGGGGCTGACCCTTCGTGTCGCAATCTTCACGACCTGGGAGCAAGCCAAGAAGTCCTTCGGCCAAGACATCTCTGTCCGTGGCATCAAGTTCCGAGCGAAGTACCTGCCGAGACGACCTTCCAGGACGTTTGCGGCCGTAGTCTTCCCAGATGGCATCGGGCTAATCAAGCATATTACTCAAGCCTTCTTCGAGGCTGTGGCAGAGGCACTGCCAAGAAGTCCGCCGGAGCTCTGCCTACTCGAGCATCGCCTCGGTGCTCGACGCCGTGGCTGCAAGCTCATTGCATATTTCAAGTCGGCACCGAAGTTTGTGGAAATGCACGTCCCAATTCAAGCAGGCGTAGACGCTTCGTGCGTCATGACCAGCTTCTTGCCGATGGATCTATGCCTTCCTTGCTGGCGATGCGAGACCCGACACGGCGGCGGAGGTGCCACGACGTGAAGGTGATCCAGCGACCCCGTGCGGGAGGACAGTAGATCGGGGACTGCCGACGTTGAAGCTCAGGGAAGCGTTCCGACACTGAGATACATGGAGTTGGATGGAGATGGGTGATATTGCGATGCGGAACATGGTCGGTCTCTGTCGTACATGTAAGATTGATTCTTCCTGGATCGGCGGCTGTTCTAAGTTGCCGGATTGCGCCCGAGCGGCGACCTCACCTTCTCTTCGAGACCTGTACACACCATCATCGCTACACAGAAACATGTCATCCAAGAAGAGTTCGCACGACAGATCTGATGCGGGACGCCGAAGGCGTGTCGGAAGAGCCTTCGTCGTCTGGCTGGTCGCTGAGAACGAGGCGGCTGCGAAGAGCCTCCGGTTACCACCATACAAGAGGAGACGGCGTCGGCACTACTTCGGCTGGACCTGGAAGCAATGAGCCGCTTCTCTGCTAGTCCGGACCTTCAAGGTTTGGCAAACACACACCAGCACCAGGTGAGACGCGAGTTCGACCTCGATCCACTTGACAACGGGAACCAGTCACGGTAGGTTGTGCTGGGAGGAAGTTGAAAACTTCGCCAGGCGATGGAATGGCTGGATCACCTTTGGAAACAAGCGATCGGGCCGCAGCGGTCAATGTCGACGCTGTTGAGACTAGGAGGAGCACGTTGCATCACGGAAAATTCCCAAGATGCAGAACTTGATTTGATTCAGCAGCGTTTGTCCTTCGGGTTGAACTTTGAGTCGATGTTGCGAAAGCGATATAATGCGGTAAGCATTGGCATGGTAGGCTGAAGCACGAGCAAATCATTAAAGAGTGCGGTGCTGTGAGTATGGCCGACAAGTGTTCTTTGACAGTCGATGGAACAATACGTCACTCTACGCAGGCGCCTCGGGACAAGAACTGAAGTGTATCAGGTGCCTGTGACACAAGCTGAGATTGATGAAGGAGCGCTTGTTGAAATCCTGATACCGGCAGATGACGGGTCCCAGACGCCGGCGACACAAGCTGAGACCGATAAGGAAGCGTTGTTTGACGTTCCCGTACCCGCAGAAGATGTGGATACGGTAGACGACGAGGCGGATGGAGAGTGGCGAGTATGGCGGAAATGCGAGAGGAAAGGTTGTAGACAGTCTTTAGTTGTGAATGAGCACATAGTTTCCTTGCACCCTCATCAATCTCAAGAGAGCGATGACTTCCCTTTACCTCACTGCTGCGATAGGCGAGAAACAAACATCTGCACCTGCGCACTAATGAAAGTGGCACGGGTGGCGCATTGTGGTCGACATACATCGTTGCAACGGGAAACCATTTCGTCAGTCACGTTCAGGATGAGTTTGAGCCGACGAATGTTTTTACGCCGCAGCTGCCTTATGGCAAAGATCGCGGCAGAGGTCTTGGCGCGCACATGCGAGCTTTCTCATACCTCGACAAGGAATTGGAGCAGGACGTCACAGCCATCCAAGCAATGCGGAGCCCAGGCGGTATATATCTCACGAGATTGTCTATCCCATGTACCTCGCGGGCATCGAGAGGTGCTTGAACGAACATCCTACTGCCAAAAAAAACTTGCCCAAACCCAAGGCAGAGATTGCCAACTTTTCTGTCCTCTGTTTGCTAACCCACACAGCATCCATCTCACGCCGCAGCAGATTCTAACTTCTTACGGAATAACCAATACCATTTCCATCAGTCGTCATCACACCTGGCCAGAGCGCAACAATGCACATCACATGAAACCTCTCTTATGATCTCCTCGTTCTCTTCCTCAGGTTTCCCATGATGTTCTGCCGGAAAGTCTGCCTTGGCTCCTCATCCGCCTGCTTGATACCTAATCGCTCCGGACCCGGCTGATCCCAGCCCTGAATCTCATGAGCATGTCGATGAGCTCTGTTCCTCTGGCGTTCTCCCTTTTTGGTGAACTTCTCATGCCACTTCGCTCGGATCTCTTGTGGACCGGACTTGGACAGATGGATGGCCGCCTCGATTGGACCCTGACCGCGCTTGTAGGTGGCGTGGAGGATCTGGTAGTCGTCGCTAGTCCAATTTACTGGTGGTTATTGGGGCAGTGGGGGTAGTTGGAGAGCCTGGATGGGAGTGGATGGAGCTGGAGTAGAGTTTGCTGAAGGGTGAGTGGTGTTGTTCGCTATTGCGACCGCTTGAGCAACAAATCCTGGTATGGAGGCTCTATTGGCTAGACTGAGGTGCTCGCGCGGTTCAGGTTGGATTTGGTCCGGAGGATCCACGTGGATCATGTCCTGTGCAGAGTTGGGGTTGACGCTACGGTGGAACTCATCTCTTGGCCCATTCGAGATCTGGGTGGAAACACCCTGACCAGTGATCGACTTGTCGACGCCGATGTCATGAGTTAGCCTAATTGTTGGGTAGGCGACGAGGATCAACGGGTTTTTGAACAAGTCGAGAGTAGAGCATACATGCCGATGGCCGCCGTGTTCGGTCTTGAGTTCGGAGTTGCTGGCTCGAATAACTGCGAGGTCAAGCTTTTTGGTGAGGCCGCGACGTTGCTTGCTGCTCTGCGACATCTTGCTTCCACACCCACTCGGGGCCAAACAGCGCCGGTGGAGCCTCTCCTGCTGGGTTCTGTGCATGAATAGCGGCCTTGACGTAATCGAGCACTGTCCAGTATGCAGATGGGGTAGAAGGCCGCCTACGTAGGCATATCACTGGCTGTCCGATTCGTGCTGCAGCGGACGGTAGGCCTTCTGGACGTCTTATTCTAAATCTTCCGGACGCTGCCTAATCGACAGCGCGCTATGGATGGCGAGTTCTTAAGCCACGCAGATGATGTTGACGGGGATAGAGGGTGTTGTAGTGCAGAGGCCTCACTGGCTGAGAACTCCAGGGCACTTCGGTTAGAGTGGTACGATGACCCTCGCGACAATCGGTGAGTCCTGGTGGTCTGGACAAAGGGCCGTGAGAAATGGGAGCGCGCTGCTGCTTAGACGCGCGTGTGGTCTTGCTACAGTTGGCGAGAGGAGAAGTGATATCATCATAGTCGTAAACAAGACTGGTGCCTTGGGTAATATGAGTCAGCTGACCGATCGGCTGTGATCTCATCAAGATGTATTCACTTCTAAGGCTCACTGCCACTATTCACTGACCAGGATCTTCGCCGGCAGAAGCTGCCAGAAGGGGCAGCTACGAAGACTATCACCAAGTCCCCGAGTCGAAGATGTGAGATCATGCAGACAAGATCTAGAAAGCTGCCTTCCGCTTGAAGATCTGTATAAACGTAACAGGATTATCTTGTGTCCACAGATCCAAGACTTGAAATCATGCCAAACCAGGGAAGCAGAAGTATTCGTAATCATAGAGCTCGATATCCGTATCTATAGGCAGCGACGTTGTCGTAAAGACTAGCTCAGCACGTTTCATGTTGGCGGGCTTGGCAGTCTTGGCACTCACATGTGATCTCTACAGACGCATGCTCAGACATTACTACAAGTAGACGGAGCTCAAGAAGATCGCCCCGACTCTTAGCTACCCGATCTTACAAAGATGCTTATCTACTGCAAGAGGCGCTTCCAGAGTCCTAGATCGAAGCTATCTTCACGGTAGTAACTCCCACAAAAGCAAACACGACTGTTGCATCCGACCGAGAGCCTGATGAATTTGATGTCACCACGTGCGGCACGTGAAGCCTGTAGACATACGGACCAGAGACTCTACTTCAGAAAAGAGTTCTCTTATGTCCGCGAGGCAGTTCAAATTGTTACATTCCCATACTACATGACTTCTCGCCTGGTGTTCGATGCTGCCATGACCCATCCTCAATGAAGCTTTCGAAGCGTTCCGTCAGCGCTGAGAGTGATCTCGTCTGAGAGTAAAGTGCGAGCTATCTCTTAGAGGCTCTGCGTTCTCTTTCGCATGTCAGCCTTGATCATCTGTCGAAGTGTCAGTCTTTCTGTGGCAGATTTGGGGCTCTCATACTCCAATCGCTCCGAACCCGAGTCATCGCGAGCTTGCGAGTCATCGCCGTTGGCGAGAGGACCTTCGTCGGCGTCCATCGCATCGTGGTCTCCAGACTTTCCCTCTGAGAAGGCGAGTTCCGAGTACGATACTCCCCGGCTTGTGTCCATGCTATCGTCGTACCATGCCTCCTACCGCTTCTGCTTACGGTCATCGAAGGGCAAAGCGATCTTTGTTTGCTGGTCATTGGAGAAGTCGGCGGTGGAAGGTATGAACCGGGAGGGGTCTTTTGGCTTAAGTTTTTAATTGGCTGTCCGTACTGCGTCAAGATCGATAGGAGGGCACAGTCGGGCTTTCGCGTGGTGCTCGGCCACGTCTTGCTTCCACATCCACTCCGGGTTGACAAGCGGTGGAGTATTGTCTCTGTCTGGTTCTTGGGTACGTACTGCTGCTTGGAAGTGATCGAAGACAGTCAAAGGACGACCGAAAGAGTTGCTTACCGCTGGCTTGCAGCTATTCTCGCCAACGTGGCGCACTTCCATGTGTGTGTCCATAGCCACTAGGCTTCGGCTGATGTCTGTCCTGCAGCTAATTGCGTTGTGTTTTATCGTGATAGCTGGCGAAGGATTTGTGATGGTCCGCAGCTAAGAATGGTCGTAATCTGAGCAGAACTTCAAGCTATGGTCTGGTCTGCGATCAACACCTAGACGAGGAAGAATCACCTGTATTTAATATAGAGCTCGCTGCTTGTGGATCGAGTCCTGAATTCTTTGTGATAATGTCCAATGGCCAGTCTCCAGTGCTTAATACAATGGCATTGTTTCAGAATGCAAGAACAAAGACGTTCTCCTTCTTGTCCTTACTGTGCAGCATTGAGTCAGTGTGCCCCAACGTGGACAAGTCACAGCGGTCAGAGAAACATGCATTGCCCGTCGTGGCTGGTTAGAAGATAACGATCGCATGTTTAGGTTATCGAAGCAGGATAAGCGGGTGTCGTTGTGTCTAACGACTTCAGAGGCTCGGCGACACAATGAAACCGTACAGTGAGACTGCGGTATGGCAAGCTGCGGCGACACCATTTCAAAGAGCACATCGTTGTATTATGGAAACCGAATACCAATGATCTTGACATTCCGATGTGAGTTTTTTTCTCCTACAAGCAATCCCTGTTCTTCTCACAGAGTTCCAAGCGTTTGCTCTTCCTTTCGATAGTCATGAAAGCCTGAGCCAATTTTGGTGTATCACGGTAGTACGCCACCTACCCTGCTCTAGACCACGAGCTCGGTGCTTAAGTTATCCATCATCGCGCTAACAACTTCGTCGTCGCCCAAGACGCCGGCAGCCCGCTGAGAGCAACACGGACACATGCAGTCTTCGATCGTCCAAGCGCCGGTGGGCAGGTATGAACTCGGCAGGCAACTTCGTGCTCGCTTCTTCCAGTAGCTGATCGAGCACTGGTCGACATCGACTCTTATCAGAGCCACCACGACTCCCTCAAGCAGTTTTGAGAACCTTGTGTTGCCTTTATCGCCGCCGGCAACTCACAAAATCTCTCCATCAGACCGGTCGTCCAGGGCTCTGTAGTCGATATCGGACTGAAGCGTCTTAAGGTTGGCATCCATTTCAAAATGTCGCCGATGTTGTCATGGACTTGGAAGATCTTGGTTTCGTGTTGACTGTGGCCGGTAGGAGGTACTTCAAGCTTCATTTACTAAAGTATAGATGTGGCGGAAGCGCTTCCTCAGGTCAACGGGATAGGGTAGCCGACTAGGCATCGCACTAGTTGGAAATTGGGCTGGATCAAGAATGGTCGTGCTCTTGACGATCAATACTTCAGCTAGGGCACCCATGGCAGTGCGAAGATGGTCCATAGTGCTGTACTCGTGCTCTAGACGATAGACGCGCATCGACAGCTTATCCGACTGTGCGAGAGGGTCTGGCTTGGAGGTATTGGTATTATGCATCTCTTCGTGGTCGGATATTGGACTTGGGCCGGCTGTGAGCTTCGTACCAGAGAGCAATTTAGGTAGTCGATCCACACAGGTGCTGAGATTACCATGCTCGAATGCCATGATAGACTCAGTAAAGTATTGGCAAGGCCAGCGAGTCCCATGTTCTGGATTTCGGGCAGCAGCGCCAGCACGCGCTTCGAAATACTGACCCCGAAACTGTTCGCCTCCTTCAGTACGACTCCACATGAGAGATACCATGCGGCTCTGTGTCGTCGAGATACCGCCCGGTGCTCCTCGTGAGAGGTGCTATTATCACCGGCCTTGTGAATGCACCTCGCCAGCTTTAGCAGAACACGGAAGAATGGCAAAGTAGTGTGACACTCTACGTCAACCAGGTTGTGAAACATTGCTGGCTCTTCCAAACTTCTGAAGTAGGGGTCGAGTTCGCCGCGCTGGTTGCTAGGAAACCGCACGACCACTTCGCCATGTGAATCATATTTGTCAATCTGTGTAGACACAGTAGCGTGACCCACCAGCGCAAGGGCATCGAGCTCTCCTGCCCGTCACGTTGTTGCTTTAATCCGAGAGAGGGCTCCGTGGAGCACACGCATCTTGTTCCTCAGAATTTGGACCACTTCTGCATGTGGACACCCGTCTGTAATGCCGTGCATCTGCAGAGTCATCTGCTCTACCGGGCGGCGATCCTGCATCAAGTCTCTATGATCCCTTCTCGCGGACCTATGCCTCAGCTGACCGAGTGGTGAGTACCTCAATATCTGAACAGGGAGCAGCTTCGAGTCCAGGACCTCAACCGTGGCAGTTGCTTTGTTGGGCCGCTTCCTGGGTCTCTTCCGTGTCGACGTCTTTGCGGAGTCTGCTGATGAGGCTATGGTCGCGGCTGTGGGTGGAAGAGAGGTCGCTCCTCGGTCTTCCTTCTTGAGACCCATCTTCGTGGTAAGGCACGATGCTGTTGTGACGCGAAATGCCAATTCCAATTGGATCCGGAGAACGCTGTACAGGCAGGGTGACAGGCCAGACGTACAACTTATGTGATTCAAAACACCGATACGGGTTGTTGAAGGTGTTTTGGAGCAGGTGGAAAGCGACGTCGTACGACGCGACCAACGGCTAGAGCTTTGCGAAGCCCAGGGAGCAAGATTTCACATGTGCTCGGTACTGACAACTGTTCACTTTGGTACGTCATGATAAGGAAGAGACAAATGCTGAGGTCGAATCAGTCGCGATTCTCACGGCGTGCTCCGTCTGTGACTAAGACCATACTTAGTATCCAGCTGTTACAAGGTTAGTCTTTTGAGCCGCGATGGTGCTGAGGCCCCGCAGGTGGTGCAGAGCATTGGCAAATGCACGCTGCTCCTCTGAAGCGTATGTGACACTCCGAGTAAGTATAGCTGGCAACAGCTTTGTGAAACAGATGTCCGTGAGTCAAAGGGGAATATTTATTCATTGCATATATACCTCGAAAGAAGACGAAATGTGTACTCATCAAGGACAGAACACCACCTGATAATCATTATTGCCATAATAACAAACCGTATCAGCCGGACTACCAACATAAACCTGATCAGGATTCGTCCACCCTTGATCCGACGGGTAATCCCAAGGATAGCAGGTCTTGCTCGCACAAGTTCCACTGCCGTCTCCATTGGCAATGGGGTACGCACCGATGCCAATGTCCGCATCGCTGCCCTCCATAACAGAAAGGTTGTAAGCAGTACCCTTGGATCCCTTGTAATCGTCATAGCCGAACTCGAAAAGAGCTTGAGCCTTCCACTGCCCTTCAGCACCCCATTCGGCGTGGCCAGAGAGACGCATGCCAAGGTCCTTGTAGGATGTGTTGATAATGGTGTTGCCACCGTTAGCTTCAAGGGTGATGGGGACAGATTTCTCAAGCATTTGAAAGCCGCCAGTGACTTGGTAGAGAGCTACAGATTTGGAAAAGGGGCAATTGTTGTAGACGTGCAGGTTGAAGTCGTCAGTCTGGCCGCCGGGGGACTGAGGAGCGACGTATTTTGGTGCTGCTGCCGCGAAGGTAGTTAGCATGGTAAGGGCCAGCCCAGTTGTGTACATAACGAAAAAATGAAGTGTATATAGAATGTTTGAACGAAGAGATGTGCTGTAAGAAAGCGATATACGAGAAGGAAACTGTGCAAAAGACTGAACGGGAGGGAGGAGAGGCACATGTCGGGGAGGGAAGTCGTAAGTGTAGCCCGCCCAAGCCTTAATTAGCGGTATAGTTGGTACCGACAAAGTGAGACAATGACGCATTGTGCGACGCCCTTTGTCCATAATACCCATCCACTTTGTTGCACTGCTATTCCTGTACCTGTAGTTGTCTTCAAGAGGGACTTAATGAGCAATGTGATATTGTCACTTCAACGACGTTAGTGAAATTGACAACGTACCAGGAGGTGGCAACAGACTCTCACGGCGCCTATGGCGCGGTACCGCAGCTATCTGTTCTTGCTGTTCTCAAACACCCTTCTGTGTGGGTCGACGTTCTGCTTGCGCGGGATGTCCTCTTTTTTCACGCGCTTTCACGCCCTATGCCGCCGCTACCTTCTGCTCCTCCTTGTACTCCTCCAGGCTCTTACCGAAGGCACTCTGGAAGACCGCCTCGATCTTGTCCGCAACACCCTGTTGGCGCATATCTACGAATGCCTGAGCCGCGCCGGCGAGGCACTTCTTTGCCGTGTCTCGATCGGCGCTGGAAGAAGCTTGGAGCTCGGTGGCGACCTGAGTCCATAATTAGCATTTGCTGTCTGACCCATTCTGCAGAGCATGTGCTTACCTCAATACGAACAAACCCTGCTGCAGCGACGTCTTCATCTGCCGGCGGGTCTCCGGTGCCGTAGACGATGGCGGCAGAGATGGCGCCGTCGAAGTTCTTCTCGCCGAAGGTGATGATGCCGATCTGGCGGATCTTCTCGGCGTCGCCTTTACGACCCAGGTTGAGGAGAGCGGCCCATGCACCGATCATGTTCTTGTCGGCGGTGCGGCTGTTGCCAAACATGACGAGGGGTGATCGGCGTATTTGTTCTTGAGTGGTTGACGGTCTGTCCGGTCTGCTTTGCCGAGGAGTTGGTCAAGCGATGCGGTGCTGTTTTTACTGGGGGTGGTGGTTGCTGAGCGGGCTGGGAATCTGAAAACGAAGCTCGGTGACATGTTCTTTGTGTATAACCCGGATGCGGTGTTATGTGGACTCGGCTTTGTTGCTAACACGTGAAGCTGGAGAATCTGAGGCCGCAACACATGTGTGAAATCACGCAAACTCTAGGCCTCCACATTCACTGAAGGATAGCTACTGCACAGGATATTGTCACCGTCACCTACGCGCTTGATATGTCTCTGCTGCCACAGTGTGGCTTTATAGGCTCAAAGCTGACATGTGTATCAACAAAGGACCTGACAGGACTGCTCAGCATGTCGCCGACGCACGTCTGCGCAGAACACCGCTAAGAACACCACAGCAATCCATCTTCAGTGCGTTGTGTCAGAGCGAGCCTTTACTGTAGAGACTGACTCGTCGCGAGTTTGATGATACACTGGAGAGATTGAAAGGACAAGATACGACGATTAGACGATGGAGGAGAAGTCAATGTGGGTGAACAATGTATTGCAAATCTATGTAGGTGATGGAGATGTATGCCCCATTGAAGTCCAAAGACCATACCTCGCTTGGATTACAACGTCCACGAGGGTCGAAGACGGGAGTGGAAGGCAATTTGATGTAGCGACGACTCTCAGCTTGGCTGCACGTAACGCCGAGCAACCAAGCTTCGTGGAAAGGAGTTTTTGTGTTGTCTCGGAGGGGCCGGGGGGGGNGGGGGGGGGGGAGAAAAGGGGGTTGAGGAGGCTGTCGCATGATGGGAAGCAAGGAAGCAGAAGCGATAGCGAGAAAGCAAGCTTCTTATGTTCGCCCAGCGGCTGTATCCCTGCGCTAGTACTCTATGCTGTCATTGTGGAGGACAGCACGGCGGCGCAGACAGAAGTCTAGGTTGCTTTCAAGGGCTTTCGATGGGGCACGCTTCGATAGTCATTGAAAAGAGCTGGGTCTCCATCGATTCATGATGGAACACAAAGGGGAGGCTATTGTTGCGAAGTCACTATGCCAGATATCTTGCTGCTTGGGCCAGACCTCGAATCTCCTTCTCCGTTTTGAGACCTCAAAGGCAGGACTTGAGCGTAGTCAGCCTTGTAGCAGAGTGAATGGCTGGATCATGCACCATGTTGCCGTGCTTCGCTATCTGCTCGATCGCAATGTGCAATGAGTGGCGAGGAAGACGCCGCTCCGCTGCTTCGCCGGAAGGGTCATCGGCACATTCAGATTCATCTCCCGCACAACTGCCCGGAGCGCCTGTCGCCATACAAGGAGCTCATCCGAACGCAGCATAGCTACAACCGCCCGCCTCGCTAGGGCAGCCTCGTCGAACAGCGAACGCACCTTGACAGGCGAGTGCAAGACCAGCATCGAGAACGCGCTACAGGCATGCCAGGAGATTGTTCCAGCGCATAACATCGCGGCACTGCACATTATTGTGGACTACCTCGAGGCGGAGCCCGCACCATCTGGACTATCTGAAGACGAGGTACAAAGGAGCGACTGTAAGCACTACAGGATACGGAGCACGATCTGAACGGACAGTACGACCTCACACTAGTTGAACCAGACGACAAAGTCACGAAAGTACGCGACAGCCCAGGTGAGCACTAGAGAAAGACGCTCATGGCCATCATCAACCTAGATGGAGTCGACCACGCACCGGTCGATCGAGCATGGCGGGAGGCGTGGTTCGCCGGCTTGATAGACGACTTACGCATTGCAGACGGCCTACGTGTAGGGCCTCGACCTGAAAGCCTGGCCAAAGATTCCAAATACCTTACGACCCTTGTCAGTGCGACTTGCAGGCCAGAACCGTATGCTGCAGCAGAACACATTCTCCACGTCCTCAGCCGAATTGTAGGAGTTCGAAAGTGAACGCGTCGTCGTGCCACCTCCGGCGGCTGAGATCAATAGCAACAAGCAGAAGGCGTTGTCGACAATTTGGCGCGGCTGGAACATATCTGCGGGCGTCAGGATTGGGAACGGCCATCAACACTGGCCTGGAGCGTACATTCTGTTCTACCATAGCACGGAACGAGAGGAAGATGTGTGGCAATGGAGGTACGGTATGCTGGACAAGATGGTTGCAAGCGAGCTGTCTGACACTGCGGAGGAGTCTTTGGGATGGTGTGCACACTTCGCAGCCTAGACGGAGGAGGCTCAGAATATCGACAGGCTGTTGTTGCTTAGCGGATCGAGGCACACGCGAGATAGGGACGTCACAGACCTGCATACTATGCATGGGATCTCATATACCCTTGAGGTAATACCGTAGCATGGCAATTGCTCGAGAATCGGAATTACACAGCGCTCCGCTTCGGAAGTACTGATTAAGTTGGAGGTCCCTTGAGCACTACGTAGCTGCTCAAACCAATCCCGTGGTTCGAGATCATCACGGCGGCCATCTGCTTTGTGGATAGTCCTCGATGCGCGCACTACATAGGAGTTTTACTTCGCGACGACCATGGACTGGAACTGGAGACCGGCTTCCGACACAGAAAGGAGGATGAGCAGAGATTACGTGTCAATGGTAAACGACGCGTCTATTGCTACGTGATATCAACCAATGCTTAGAGGACCTGCAGCATCAGCCTCGTATTATCTGCGCCGAGTATCCCAACCCATAGATCTTGTTGTCTTTGTGTGATTCCCAACGCCGTCCAGAGTGTCGTGCCTTCCCACCAGAATTGTAAGAAGTGCTTTCATCGGAACAAATGACGGTGACAAGGTCCATGCCGAAGAACTGGACGCGAATAATCGTGGCCTCGCTCGATTTTCGAGATGCGCGCTTCGCTTGCTTCGACTGCTTCTTCGCGCGTACTTTCCTGTCTTTGCGAGCTGGATCCTCCGTTGAGCTAGCATCCTTGTCCATGATCATTTGTGAAAGATTGAAATGTGGCTTAGAGTCGTCCCGGCTGTCGTAGAAGAGTATCGTCGTTGCTTGTTGAGAGTGCTTGCACTTGGTGGTCGTGGTCGTTAGGGACGCTTCGAAGGTACTAATGATATAAGGTCGAATCTTACTTTTCTCTTTGTTCTTTCGGGACCGTGGCAAAATGCTCTCTTAGAATCGTTGGTATTGTGATCGCATCTTCAGGTCGTGGCTTTGTTAGCTATGAGCGAGTTCAATCTGTACATTGATTCTTCTCTGCCTACCTAGCGATAAGCGTCGCCATAGTCTATGCCCGAGCTCCGCTTCCAACCAATTAATTCGTTGCAGAGTAGTAGCCGACTGTTTCGTGCGCCTAGAGCTTGGCTACCTCTTCTTGCACGAGATCCTGAGCAAGCTCCCGTGGAACTGCTTCAACTTTACGTATCCTTCCTGTGCCCTGCCCAATTGACCTTACAATTCCTCTCCGTACCGAGACATTGCCCCGAAATCCTCGGAAAACAAGCAACATCTTCCGGCATCGCCGCATCCGATTGCGTGCTCCGTTGTTGGCATAGCTGAAATGCGAACGTCCAAACTTTCCAGTCCGAATCTGTTTACCTTGTCGATGCTCCGAGCCCTCGTACGCGTCTCAAGACGGCGCGATCTCTGCTGCTACCAGCTCGACTGAGTTTGGAAGACAGGCTCGCTTCCTGCTAGTGCGCTGAGCATTGGTGTCTGATCTGCGGAGCCAAATACTTGTGGATTATAGATCTGGTATGATATAGATGGACAGTACTTTAGCATGCTGTTCCTCAGGATCCGATGGCGTTGAGTATATCGTTGGGGCCACAGAGGTGGGTTGAGATCTCGTTTCGACAAGTGATGTGCTTCGGCTGTTGGTTCACATTGCAGATCGATGATGCTTCTGCCCTGATATTACACTTATCTTCCTGGGCGCTTGACGGACGTGATGAAATGCGGCATCGAGGGTGTAGATGGATGGCTTCTGCATCGGAGTAGAGGGACTCTAGCATGGCTGCCTGACACCTTGCCAACGTGCCGCAGCTGCATATGTAAGCCAAGGCCAGGATTTATGGCCAGAGAGGTCTCCCCCACTAATACGGGGACCCGCTACATTTAATTTACGATCTGATGTCCATCAAATCGACACACATTGTGCCTCCAGGTCCTCTACGATAGCGCTCTTCTGTGCTAGCGGCGGCAAGCTTCCGTTTCGCGAGCACAAAAAGGCCGCGCTCTTCACTTTGCTTCTTCTTTTCCTTCTTCTTCATAGGGCGGCGTGCAGCAGCAGCAGAGTGACAGCTATCAAGGCGGGCTTGTCCCTTGGGTGCTTTGAACGACTCGGTCTTGCCCCCCCCGTGGTCTAATCATCGCACAAATTTTTGAGACACACCTTGCCTCCGGGCACTTTTTTTCATCAACGTCGTTGGCTACGTGCTGGCACTTGGAGAAGAAGCTGTTGTATAGCATCGTAGTTCTCATCAATCAACTTGCTCGAGATACCTTTCATCAGCCTCAGGCACTTCATCCTTCCCTTCCCTGCCATCGCCCTGGCGCCTCAGCTGTTGTCCAATTGGATGTCTGCCAAACACGTCAACCACCACCACGACGAGAAACCCGTACTTCACATTTAGCACTCATCCTGGACCTTGCGCTCTTTGCCTTGTGCCTACGATGCCGAATCGCCATTGTTCTTTCACCTCATCTCGCAGGCCGCCTGATCAACCACCTCGGTCGACTACAATTCGCGGACTCAGCACTTGCCACCGAAACCATAACGATCCTCGCGTTCATTCAGCGCCAGTCGCAGATACTGCACAGACTGCCTTATTTTGCCCGAAGTCCGGCTCGTCGCCACTGCGCCCACGACTCTCGTTAATCCAGGACCTCGCCGCAGAGCACCCTGGTGGTAGATCACATCGACCTCGTACCGCCCCAATGACACAAACACGAAATTTGGAGGCTTGAATAATTGCGCACAGTTCCGACTTATTTAGCACAGGGAGACCACTGGCGATAGTACGAGCGCACGTTGAGCCTGGTGAGACCATCCGAGTAAAGAGCGACAGACACAGTGGTCCAACAACCAGCATCCTGTAAGTCCTGACGCCGATACATCACAGGTGACTGCATGAACCGACGAACAACGAGGTCAGAGGTTGGACGGTCGTCAGATGCGTGGGCCTGACATTGAAGCCGATTCCTTACCTGGTCGTCCGCACGAGTTCCCTATTCTCGGCTTCTCGCGTCAACATAACTCGCTGCGACCAGAAGATCACGGCAAGCATTGCGGCCGACCGAAGCAAAGCTGAGAGGACTTGAAGGTGGTCAAACGTCGTGGTGGCAACGGCGCGTCAAAGAGCAGGGGCGGAGACACTGGTCGAGAGCATTGAGATGATGATGGTGGACTGGATCAAATCGGAGGGGAGAACCGGATGCTTATGCGTGTTCGAATATGGCGATGGAAGGACAACACACAGAATATGGCGCACAGACAGCTGACGGGCTTGTTTGACATGGAAGAGGATGCCGTGGTTTCAGAACAGCATATCACGGCTGCCAATACGGTGTTTCTGGCGATCGCACACGATCCGTTATTCTGGCTCGGATAATTAGGGTCGAGACATCGAGAAGCAAGTACTTGTTGAAAGAGCAGGACTGGACCACGAGCCATACAACTGAGTGGGGCGAAGGCTACGCTGGGCTGCTTTTCGTCCTTGTGGGGAAGCAAGCGCGTATGTCCAGGTCGGTAAAATCGGAGGACAGAACTTGGTATCAAGCTCACACCGGTGTGGTGGCGTAGGAGCATCTCGAAGAAGGGCATGCTAGCCATCGGCCGCGACAGCTCTGCCGGCAAAGCGACGTCAGGTCTTGTTGTATGTAGAAGGGCACACATAGGGACCAGAAGGAAGGGTTGACCAGGAGAAGCGAGGCGATGGCCATCCCAGCCATCGCTATTGGTAGAGTCATGTCGAGGTGATGGTAACTGTACTCCCAGCTGAGCTCGAGTCGATGGTCGGGATGGCACATTCTGACTTGCGAAGAGGTCTCAGCCGGTGAGGTCGGTAGTAACGTAGGTATCAGCGACAGAATCGAGCGCATCTCTCATCGCTGAATCATGATGTCTGTCTGACAGGGTGATTGCTTGCTCTGGCTCATTGTCTGCTGTGGAAGCGACTTGTCGACGCGCGCTAGCTGACCACTGATCATTCGCGACCTGTTCAAATGACACGGAATTGACATGATTGCCTTCTCGGATGCAAACTTCGCAATGAGGAAGGTCCTGCGTCTCCTCGAGAGGCTTAAGAATCTCCAGCTCGCATGATTGGCACATTGCATGACCGTCAACCCAGATGTTCAGCCCAGCGATAGTCGGTGGAGGGCCACTCAACTTGTCTCGTGCATCGTCGACATCGGAATCCACGCGGTACTGATCGCCGTAACCCTGATACTCTGACAGTATGTTATGAGTACGCTGCACCCTCATCAGCAAGCAGTCGAAGGTCGTGTAAACATCTCCGTCAACAAGATCGGAATCCATCTCAGCCCGAACTTCGCGAGAGATATCCTGCAGGAGACGTTGTCGAGCGCGAGGGAAAAGAAGGTTTGAGTCCTACTGTGACTTGTTCGACTCCTGCTCTTCGACATATTGTCCTGCAATAAACCATGCGGGGACGTGGACGTAAATATGATCAAGATATAACACCGAAGTGTGTGAGGACGTCGTCTTATTCGCTCGCGACACCCCATGGATGAAGTTCATCGTTCGGTACTTGTCTGTAGGCTTGTCGCGCTTCTTCAGAGGGGTTTTGACCTCAGTTGGAATGGGAGGCGATTTGAAGCAATTCACTGCCCCGAACGTCTCCACCGTGGTGCGTGTGATAGTAATTCGCGGACCGTCTTGATTGTCTTGGTCAGAAATAGTACCATTGTGAACTTCGATCGCTCGTACCAAGAGGTACATGAAGCCTCGCTGGACATTGAGAGGACAGCCAACCTTGACGTGACTGAGCCTTAGTTCGTCAATAAGTCGCAGTGGGCACACAGGCTGGCACCTACAGCGCAACCCCCTCGCAGCATGTCTTGTCTTTCTCGAAAGTTCTCGACACCCACGCTGCTGTCGCGCCTTCTGAGCAACCACACACAAGGCAGCGACGGTCATCTGGCTTCAACAGCAGATCAAAGCAAACTCACATCTTCTCGCAGTGGTGACTGGTGGACAAATGGCGCCAGATCTAGTAGGCGGGTATCCGCGCCACCTACCGGGGTGTCGGTACTTGTCGCACAGGCAGGTATTCAGAGCCTACCACCGGTCATATCGTCCGGTTGGTAAGGCTGCAGGCATATACTGTCTCGAACTGCCAGGTACCGAGCTTGAGTGTGTGTTTACATGCTTTGACAAGAGTCTGCCTCCGCCTGGCAAGGTGTGAGAGGATGTTGCTCTCTTTTCTCTTTTTCATCGCCTTTGTCGCTGTGTGCGACGATGGCGGAGAAGAAGTTTTCTACCAGCGCTCTGCGATTGTCCAAGAAAGGTCATGTCGTTGGACGTACCCCCGAGCGTACATGGACAATTGCACGATACGATTTGCCCTTGACTTAATGGAGATTGGAGAGCATCACAAAGTCTCTCCCTGCTGTTCACGCGCGCAAGGCGACTGTACTTTTGGGATCTGCGTTTATCGCTTTTCTCTTGTCCCGTTGTCAGGAGGCCTGCGCTAGTGTCCTTACAGTGCACGTCTGGCAGGAACCTATAAGGAATCTCTCCAATTTTCACGACCAATGAGATGATGCAGCATACGACTCCTTCTTCCCCAAAAGCATTGGATCGCCCCAGTCGAAACCTGCTGGAGTGGTCTCACTCGATTCGCTTACTCAAGAGTCTTGAGGCGCTTCGTCCGCGGCAAGACGTGGCCCATCAGGTAAGACCACGAAGAAGTTCCTCACTACCCTGTCGCCGATTCGCTATCTGAAACAACACCGAGAAAAGCAAGAGGGGCCCAACTCATAAACACATTGCACATTCAATACGCTACCTTCTCCTCTTCTTCATACTCCTATGCAGTGCATCCCTCATGTGCACATATATCATCCTCCCTAAACCAATCCCAAAGAACACCAAGGGCGCCATCGCTCAAGGAACACATTCCAAACCGACATCCTATCATTTCATCACCAATCATCATTCGTCCACATCTCAAACATCATCTGCATGTACATGTCCCGACACCAGCTACATCCTCCTTACTCCTCACTCTGCCTCGTCCTTTCTCACCTGTATTTCTTCGCACCAGGCTGCTCTCTCGACTCATCTTCCCTCATGTGCCCTATCCTCAATCGGCGACACAGTCCTCGTACTCTGCGGACTGACCTCATTCTCGCTCCCAAACGGATCTCTGCCTCCCAAACTCCCACTTCTCGAAGAATGTAGACCCGGCTGAATGACATTCGGACCACCCATGCTCATCCTTGCAGCTCGCGCTGAGTGGATGGAGGCTGTGTCGCTGTAGAGTGTGCTGGATATGGAGATTGCTGAGTGAGCCGAGGATAGGGGTGGGTCAAGGGACGTCGCCGTGAGTGCTGCAGCGGAGGGTGTGGTGTGCGTCGCGGACGACGGTTCGGCGGACGTGGGGGGTCCGGTGTGTGTTTGGAGTGGCGGCAGCGTGGGTGCGTGGTTCGATGGGTTGACAGTATATACCGGTGGTGGAATGTCGAAAGTTGTGCCACCCTCTGATGTTCGGCCGTAGTACTCTCCACTGTGCCCTTCCCTATGGGAGCCGGACCCGTGGGAAGATGTGTCCAATCCTGTGAAGTATGCATTGTTCTCCCTGCTGGTGACTATGGGTGCGTCTCTTGCTGTTTCCATCTCCGACTGATGTGTGGAGGCATTGCTACTTCGTAGACTGCCCCATTTCTCACGTAGGCCTGGCAGAAATGCTGCACCGCCGATTCCGTTTCGTCGTCCTGTTTTCCGAGCTCTTCTGCGGAGTAAGGCGAGTGCGAGTAGGGGAAGCGCCAGCACAGCCAGGATTGGCAGAACGATCGCTGCAGCCAGCTCGCCTTTTGACAGTCCTTCATCGTGCGGCCCGCTCGCCGTAACACCTGGCGATGTCTGACTCGCAGCTTCAGCATTGCCGGCTTTGCTCGGAGAGGACGTCGTTGCGGCGGTGTTTGTATTCGAGATCGACGAAGGGTTGAGGAACGCAGCACCAGTGCCGCTGGCAGTTCGGAGTGATGATGTGGCCATGTATTGTGTGGCGGTCGGACTACCACTGCCATAGACGGCGCTGGTCTGCAGCACATACAGCGTGTTGTCAGCGCTGGAGCTGGGACTTGGCGTGAATGAGGTATCTTGTGTCGCACTCGCCGTCGCCAGATACTCGGAATACTCGCTCGCGCGCGCCGACTGGATCGAAGCATAAACGTCATCAGAATGGCTGTCCACGTAGGGGTTAGTTCGCTCGAAGAAGTCATCGCTCTGCGGCTCGCGCGGAAGCAGATGTCTCGCCATGATTATGGTTATCAATATGTACGACAGCCTGCTGTGTGATTGTGAAGGTGACAGTGATGTCTCCGCTGCGCTCCGGGCGCAGGTTGAGGAAGAAGGCGGCAGCAGTGGTCCAAGGCGTCTCAGCCTTTCCCGAGTTGCCAAAGTCAGCAGATGCACGGCTGGAGTGAGAGTGAGAGGGCAGGCAGCGGAGGAGGCAGCAGCTGTGCCCTGTCGATGGATAGGCGCGGAGGATCCGAAGCCGAAGCCGAAGTTGACCTCCGCGGGGAGTTTTGGCGATGATGATGATGGTGATGCTTGCAGGCACAGTCAGCCGATTGCCGACGCCATATTCGTGGGGCGAGTTCGTGCGGTCGCAGGAACTGGCGAAAGATGAGGTGTGCAAGATGCAGGACCAAAGAAGAGGAGAAGAATGTGCAAGTTACACGGGCGGGGAGACGCCTGCTGCTGTGCGACGGGCTCTTCGCACGTGACTTTGGTAGCACAGTACTGAAGCCGTCTGCAAGCGAAGAGGGATGATGGAAGGCATGTTACAGCTATTTGCAGACCGAATAATCCGGACCTCGTAATGTTATATCAATGCAATCATTGTCATCGGCGCTGACGGTGACGGTGATCCGCTTCCTGGGCGCCATGGTTGTGCTGCGATGAGATGAAACGTTTCGTCGTTGCCGTCATCTCCACCGCGAAAACCTGAAGATGAGGAGTGCCCGCCGGTTTTGCGCTGACTCATCTTGCAGCGGAATGTCTCGGCTGTTCTTGTTCCTCACAACTACCTCTTGGTCCCTGCAGCGGTTCTTGCTACGGAGGATATGTATACCTGACAGCATGCGGGACTGACGACGCTTTGCATGTACCTGATCAAGATATGCCCAAGCTATTCAAGCGATTACAGAAATCCTCCCCAAGAGGAACACAGGCAGCGCCGCGGCAGTATTGATGTGACAAGCAGTATCGCCGCCAGGCATTGAACGCAACGCCAAACAACACCCCAAGGGACTTGACAGCATTCAGCCAGCCCGCGCACTCACACGTCACCACCATCTTCGCCATCGTCATTGTCATCAACATCGTCATCATCCTCCTCATCATACTCAAGATCCGACTCGTTTGGCGACTCAGTGTCAGCTTTCTGCATACCAGGCTCCGCTTTGACGTTCGCCGCTGGATCACGACGTTCTCTTTTCACCCGACGAGTATCAGCATCCAGTTCTGCCCTGACAGCTTCAGCCTTTCGCTTCATGGCACCGTTGGCCAACCTTTCACTCACAATCTCCAGGCCGTGTTGCTCATATACCACTGTCCCACATCAGCAATTTACGATCTATCTCAAGGAGGTCATGCAGCTTACGATTGCTCTTTTTCAACATCTCAATCTTCGCCACAAGCTGCGATACTTGCTTGCTCAGCACTTCCAACGCTGACTCCTTCCTCAGTCTGTCCTGCTCTGCTACCAGACGCCGCAGCTTGAACTCCAGGTACACCCGCTCTTTGTCTTTCAGCTGCACTTCTCCTTCTACGACTCCGAGGTGTCCTTTCTCTTTTTTGATTCGTGCTTCAACTTCGTCCATCTTCTTGCGCCAGGACGATTCAATCTGGACTTGCGGGTGGTGCGGACGAGGGCCTAGAGCCGATGCTGTATGGCCGGCTGGACGGCCGTGGTTGTTCGTTCGAGCAGTTGTGTTCCATGGTGTAGACATCTTGAGGCACGACTGATTCGTGAAACCGTGTAATGCCGTGGAAAGATTGCTCATGAAGGAAAGATGGAGTTCAACTTCGTTCAGCGCGTCTTTGGACGTGACACCCACGTTTCGCGTATCCATGAAGACGCTGTTTCCTCCAAACTCAAACACCGCATGGAAACCTATCCTACTCGTGGCCATGATCACTACTTTCTCACTCGAGACATACGATCCTCCGAATAGCAGCGACCGCTCCGTCGGACCAGAGATCCGTCTGACATTTGATGGAGGTTTCATCCACTTCGCAGCTTGCACTTTCTTTACCCCGGTGACTAATGAAGGCGGTCCTTACCGCCTCAAGTTGACCCACTCCTTGTAGTCCGTCCATACTTGTCTCGCATTTCCTTTACAAGATGTCCGCCAGCAATACCGATCGTGCTCAGCGTCGACTTTTGCTGTACAAACAGCCTCACCGCAACGTGTAAAGTCGCAGCGACGATCACTAAAAGCCAATGGAAGGTGTAGACTCCTGGCGTTAGTCGCCCAACCTTCAAGAGCGCAAATTCGATCGCATGATATTCCTCACTCTACATACCGAAGTGCGTACGCGAGAAGCTGATTCATGACCCACGCTTCCTACAAATCATGCTGTCCTTATACTTGTCCTTCTCGTTCATGGATCCGTCCTCGTACCTATTGCTGCTCTCTCCGTCGCAGCTCGTAAGCTTGACGTCGATCATGCCCGGAGGTAGGCATGCCATTCGCGTTGTGGCTTGCGGATACTCGACACCAGTGCGCGACGCTCTGTAATATCTCGAGTCTCCAGACGCGCTGTGGCTGATATGGCTCATGATCTGCGTCTTTATGATCGTTTTCCCCCATGGCGTCGAGAGAGTTCGTTGCACGGTATCTCATCACCTGCGTCTCCCTCAAAGTGATGTTTTCGGTCTTGCCATTCATTCAGCGGCTCTTGCGCAAATTGCCGTAACCAGGAGTCGATTGTCGACATAGTCCGATTCTGCGAGGCGGTGAAACTCAAAGACATGGCCTTTGACGCCGGCAAGTGTGTGTCCCTCGTTGCATAGCTTTTCAGGGAGGCTCAGTGATCCTGCTTTTGAGTGAGTCGAACAGATGGATGGGTAGTTTCGAGCATGTTTGCGTTCCTCGAGGAGCGCGAGAGATTTGCGTTACTGAACAGGTGGACATTTCGCTAGTCTGGCGAAGCAGTAGTCGTTGCATCGAGCATCATCCTATTGTTCAAGATGATGCGTTACTTCTCGCGCAGCAACGCCTTCTCTTGATTCCCTACTGGGCTCCTCGAGTCCTGTGGGTTTGTCCCATTCATTGCGATGCAGATGTTGAGGCTGCGCGCCTGTATGTTACTGTAGCATGGGATGTCGGCGATCGAGAGCGTGTCTCTGGTCGTTGGAATCCACATACGCCGGTCAGTGCTCTTTGCAGGGCAGAGAAGTTTGTCAGCCGGTGTACTCGATGTCGCACATTGGCGATGTAGCACTTACGGTGTCGTCGCCATATTCTCTCGGCGGAGAAGCGCGTCGAGTAAATAGGGCGATCACCGGAGCAAGTCGCGAAGTTGGGTTGTGTATCGGTGTGCGAGAGAAATTTGAAGAAGTGCAAGAAAATGTAGAACGTGCCGCATTCTGCCAAGCAGTTCACGTGCTTCCGGCTTCCGGTTGGTGAAAAACGTGGTCACACGCTCGCGAAGCTCGCGAAGCAATCTTGCTTCATGAGTACGGGTACTATACAGATCTACGTGTGTGCGTATATAGTCGCCCGCCTTAGACTGGCGACAGACCGGCAAGCGAGCGCTACATAGGCCAAGAAGATTGAGTGCTACCTAAGGACTGGCGACAGCCATTTCCCGACTCCCAGCTTCCTTTCACTGCGAATGGCACACTAGACGACCCCCGGTCTTCCGGACACATCATTCGAAGCAATGATAGACTAGCAGATTACCGCAGGCGCCACCGTCGCCAACATCTTCGAGCTTCTCCAACAGATCCTCCTACACCTTGCACCTCGCGACACTCTCGTCAATGCCACCGTCAACAGGACATCCTACTCTGCGATTCTCAACTCGACACCACTTCAGAATGCGATTTCCTTTCGCAACGGCACGCACCTCGACGGACCAGTCTCAGCTCTCACATTCCGCACCACAGTCAAGAACGTAAGACTATAATGATTCCTGGAGATTCTTTGCCAGATTTTGTCAACACCGACGAGCGCGAGTATCTGACGCGACCTGCAAAGGGCATGAAGCTGATCGTCACCTACAGCAAGTACCTCGAGTATCAGGATCACGAGTGGGTCAAGATCCGTGAAGAGGCCAGAATCTGGGATTTCAAGGTCAGGTATCACATGATTGTTAAGGCTTAGGTGCAGCTTCGTCAATCATCTGTTGGAAAAACTTGGCAGGTCGCCAGGGAGCTCTCACTACGCCACCCAGGACCGTGATATCCAACCACAAGTCCAGTCCTTGACCCAGAAGTGGAAAATGAATGGCGGGAGATGAGCTGACGGAAGGAGACTGATGAGTCAGTTCTCGACTTGGTCGTGCGCAAGCCTGCTTGGCTATGGCGCTGCGATTGGTCGAAGCCGTACTCTTGGAAGTACATCTAGATTACGAGCATATGAGAATTCCTTAGCTTGACTGTATTGTCATGTGTTTTGTTGACCTGTCAAGAAGATCTAGTACAATACGTCCTTCAACCGATGACTTTGGCCTCTGCCCGAGACATCATTACCATTAAAAGGCATCAACGACAGGCCTATCTTTCTTGGGGAATCGGGTCCGCGAATTCACGAGCGATTGGCTACTCTTGCAGGTGCAGACGATCGGATTGTCACATTTGCAGGCAGAGCAAGATTGTAGAACACGAGGATGGGGAGTTATACCAGCGACGTGGATGAATTTCAACTACTCCGGAACTGCGTGCGAGTGTCGACACAAGCCAGAGAACAACGTCAATGATGGTATCTGAAGTTTGTCCCACGCAATGCAATGACTTCTGTCGAGACGTGTACTATCGAGAAGATAAGAATAGTGCCCATGGTCATAAGACCACGGTCATTTACACCACTCCAACAGCAGCTCACCTATACCCATATCCTAGTTCATGACCCTCAACCCACCCCATCGCATCCCCAACCTATACTCGTCCCTCTCCGGCTCGTACAACGCTTCCTCCGGCTTCCTCCCCACAGCCCGCCTCCTAGCATTCAAATCTCTCAACCGTGGCTTCCTCATGAATTGCGCATCAACCCACTTCTTCAAGTCCTCAATCAGCGGCCTTGCATCAGGGTCAAAGTTCATGCATTCACTGACCATGTCAACAAGCTCGGGGTCGTGACGGGTCTTATCGGAGGGGTGGAGGGTATAGCGGAAGGTTGGGCTTTGTAGGACATCGGTTGGAAGAGGGCGAGATTCGGTGGGAGTTTCGTAGCCCGTGTCGGGCCGGCCGTCGAGGTCCATTGCGTCGAAATTGCGAGGGGGTCGGGTGACGATTGTGCTTCGGCCGGCTTGTGGCCTGTCATTGACGGGCTTGGTTACGACGTATGGTGGCTGAATATGAGGGCCAATGGCGCGGAGGGTCATTATGATGTACATTACTGCGCCTATGCCCCAGACTGGTATGCGTCAGTAGCTTCATCGATGAGTGTAAGGTTGGTGGTACTGACCATTACAAGGCGAAAGCATAGCAAACCGATCCACCGTCTTCCCCGTCTCTGGATCGCAACACCAATGCTGCTCTGGTGCAGTAAGACCTGGGGTCCCGAACATAGCGTAGAAGTCGGGATTGACAGGGTCAACTTTCGAAGTGAAGATGGCGCCGCCGAAGTCAGCCAGTCTGCGATACGTCAGCGTGCGAATTGTCAACGTCGGGGAGAAAGAACACACTTTGGCCTAGGATACATCTGAAAATGGCCCTCGACTGGCAGACTAAGCACAATATTCTCCGGCTTAAGATCGCGATACACAATCTCCTGCCAATCTGGTGGCGTCGGCCCACCGAGCCTATCGCTGCCATGCTTCATAAGTAGGGTACTCTCAATCAAGGATTGCAACAGCAGCCACAGGAACTCTTCCGGCACCCATCGATTCGCATCGCGATGGTTGGTGATGAGTTGGAAAAGATCGCCATGGGATGCAAATCTGCGACATTATCAGTCGTGGACCTTCAGTGACGAAGAAGGAACTTACTCCAGATACAGTTTCCATAAGTTACCACCTCGTGTCTCAGGCCACTCTTCCGTCCTTAGCACGAATCGTGCCTCCGAGAGACCACTCAACGCAGCCTGCGTGACAAATTCAATAGGCAGGCCACCACACCAGTCCCAGCTATTCTGTAGCAGAACCGTCTTCCTAACAGTCCTGTCCACGATCATACCGTTCCTAGCTGTCCCGATCGAGATGTGAACACCTTTATTGATGGCGTCCATATCGGTGCCGAGGTCTCGAGAGCGCCAGCTCGCAGCCTTGGACGTACGTATCTTCGGCGGTGATCTTGCGAAGGCAGGTGGCCGGTCAATGTGCTTTCGCGACAGGGCTTCCATCTGTTCTCTTGTGCAATAGCGTAGGATCTTTCGTCCGGGCGTTCTGCGTTTCAAGGCGTGAAGTTCGCGCTGTAGGCTGGCCAGCGATTGTTTCTCTTGCTCTAGAAAGGTCTCTGCTTGATCTCTCCATGTCTTCAGCAACTGCGGTAAGAGCGATGTCCAGGCGATTTGTGGTGATGTGAGGTCGCCTGTCATGGAATCAACCTCTTGTATCGCCTCTCCACACTGCGAGACGCTGCGGAGGATCGCTGTCTCGATCGGGTCGAGATACTTCAATCTCCTAATTCTAGATCGCTTCGGCAGACGGGCGATGGCACGGTACTTCGTGTCTGCGACTTCTCTCGCTGCCATCGCTGCGTGGTCACTCGCATCGATTGCTCTTTACATGGAAATTATGTCCCTCTTCGTGATGGGATCGATCAACCGCCATTCTTTCTTAGCGCCCTTCTGGCGCTTGACTGAAGGTGTCAGCCTTAGTCGGAAGTCATGGTTTTCACATCTTGAAGAGTACGTACTTCTGGCGAAGGAGCCATTGTCAGTCGCGATGCGGTCACAGAAGTCGAGAAAGCCTTCCTCCTGGCTCGAAATGTCCTCCATCATGTACTTCAACGGGGCAGTAGAAGCCGTAGGAGTCAAAATCTCCATTGCTGCTGCTCAGCAAAGCCATCGTTACGTTGTTCCGGTGCGTGGTTGATAGCCTCTAGCAATGTCCTTTATTTTGCGAAGACAAATACCGGATATGGAAAAGCGTCGGTCGTCCTATTGCGTCGGTCGGCCCATTGCGCTGTCAATCAAGGCGACTCTCTTTGTCCATCGATCACTGACTCGAATGTCCTAGGAAGTTCATTGGTATTGCTACAGTACATCTCAATTTCTGTGAGCATCTGAGGTAGAAATACCATCGCAGAAAGGTGAAGGAGTCATCGACAGAACTTGACCTGGTAGTTTTCTGAAACATGGCAACGTTTGGTGGGACCGGACTTGAACTTCCTTTGTCGTGTTCGATGCGAAGGGATCGCAAGCTGAGGCCTAGGCGGGAATGCCAGCAGTAAGATGAGCGCAAATCATGCGCGATGCACGCTCGCGGTGATGGAAGTTACAAGCTGGAGCTCATGAAAACCGGGAGAAAGTATTGCTACATTGGTCGCACACGGACAAGGGAGAAATGTACTTACCTAGTACCTACCGTACTCTGCCTACCTTAGCGGCCATGATCTATTCCAGATAGATCTATTCCACATAGATCAACGCTGCGGGAAAATCGAAGTCGAACCACCTTCCCGATTAGAAGGCGCTCAACCGAGGAGTATATATCCCACTGATGGCATCGAGATTGAACTTCGTATTGGAAACGAACGTCTGCGGCCGAATACGTGCCTTCTCGTCAGCCTGAGCAGCAATACGATGTGGCTCTGGCTCGACCCAGTGGAAGGTGCCCTTTCCCGCATTTGCCTCGCCGCACTTGGCTTTGACGACTTCGTACTTGCGCTGGACTTCTGCCGGAGGGAATTTGGAGAAGTGGTTGTTCACGATAGTGGCAAGGCTGTAGCCTTTCTGAGCGACACGCTTGAGCAGGTGGTCATGTCGTCTGTTCCATACCGGCTGGCGACCTGCATCTTCCGGCGCGGGAGGGGGCTGCTGTAGTTCTTTTGGTAAAGTGGTCTCTTGTGGATGATCTGGCAGAGCTCCAAACATCCTGGATCTAGCAATCTCCGAGGCGTCGAATGGACCTTGAACCACCCTGAATCTGGTAGCTTCCGGAACGGGATGGGATGTGGTACTGCTGGAAACACCCCCGTTGTCATGGAGGTGCAACATCGTGGCAGGTTCAGATGGAGCGGAGCTGGCATTGATGGGTGTAAACATTGGAGTAAGAAATTCTTCTGTTGAGGCACGCTCGGAAACGTTGATCTCTGATGCATGCGGCCCAAGGGCGCAGATGCATGAGGATGTTCGACCAACCGTGCACACTTAGATGTCGTTTGGTGTCTCAAAAGTTTCCCACGAGTCACTCGAGAACCACAGCGGTCACGTTGAATTAGCTCACGCGATCGAACATTGCGTGGGAGCGTGCTGCGATTGTCAGACGCTCTGTGTTTGCGCGGTGGATTCACGGGAAGTGGTATGGGATGAATGGTATCGTCAGGCGAGTCCACTTTCGGTCAACCAATTTCTCGGTTGTAGAAGACTGGTGCTGCGTTCTCAATATCTCTGAAATGTGGGAACTCACCTGGCTTTTGTAAGCCAGGCCTGAATGAAGGCGGGACATATCTGTTATTGGGCTGGTATGTCCCCGGGGGTTGTCGACCCACAGAGAAGTTGGGTAAGACTGGTCTGTATCCGTCCTCGCTTGGAGGTGTGTAGACGTTCGGACGCACTGTCGTCGGTGTCGTCGGTGTCGTCGGTGTCGTCGGGGCGTAACTCGTAGTAAAGTCCGGCGAGACAGGTCTATAGTCATCGGATCTCTTGGGATACGGCATTGGGTCTGTGGTCGCACGATGACGACTGCCTCATACTTCTGTTTGCATCTGCTCTGCCATGTTTGATGATGTTGGAGGTGATCGGTGATGAAGTTGTGGACGGAGATGCATCAGTGACCTCGGGTACAGCGGCTCCCTGCTCGCGTGGCGATCGTTCAGGGACGACTGTGCAACAAGAAGCTGCCAAGACACGCCAGATGCAGACAAGCCTCAGCGCCTAGACTTCCAGCCGCTCAGCCGCATATGCGGGCGTGCGGGCGACTCCAATCGGATCGTGGAGAAGACGAACGCTAGAGCATTCGTGGCAGCGACGAACACGCACCTGCCGGAGGAGATGATGGTGACGCGGCCGACCTCAGGGACTGCACGCAAACATCACCACAGGAACGCCGGCGGCGGCGCGACCGTTCCGACCGACACTCCTTGCTGCACTTCCTGCTGTACTGCACGCTTTCCTGGCAACACAATACCCACCTCACCCTCGCCCTCACCCTCGCTCGCCGGCCATTCATCTCGCTGTTTCTTGGCTACTTGGCGCCCAGTCGACCACCGCCGCATCAGGAAGGAGCGCTCTTGGCTGGACCAGGATCTTGGGCTGGGACGACACGACTGTGGGGAGGGATTCAGCGCGACACCGACAACGGGAGGGATCGTGGAGAGAAACAGCCTCCACGATGCGTTTTCTCCGACATACAGCCGCCGTGTTGGCCGCGGCGGCATCGACGGCGGATGCCCTCACAGTCGATCCCACCGACGCCAATTCGATCAAGTCGGCCGCGAAGACCATCGCCACCAAAATGGTCGCATACTACCCGCAGGGTGCTGGCAGCATCCCCGGCATTCTGGGTGACCCATACTACTGGTGGGAAGCCGGCGAGATGTTTGGCTCGCTTATCGACTACTGGTACTACACCGGCGACGACCAGTTCAACGACATCACCACAAACGCCCTGCTCTTTCAGCTGAGCAGTACTTACGACTACATGCCTGCAAACCAGAGCAAGGACGAGGGAAACGACGACCAGGTCTTCTGGGGCTTTGCCGCCATGAATGCGGCCGAGTACAAATTCCCGAATCCACCTGACAGCCAGCCCGCGTGGATATCAATCGCAGCAGCCGTCTTCAACAGCCAAGCATTGAGATGGGACACGTCACTATGTTCTGGTGGCCTGCGGTGGCAGATCTACTCGTTCAACAATGGTTACAATTACAAGAACTCGCCCTCCAACGCCGGTCTTATCAACCTCGCCTCTCGACTCTACGCCTACACCGGCAACGAAACATACGCAGGCTGGGTTGGCAAGACGTGGGACTGGATGAACTCAGTCGGCCTCATCAGCAGTACCGGACAAGTATTCGACGGAACCGACGCGCTGCAAAACTGCTCCAGTCTGGACCACATCCAGTGGACGTACAGCGCCGGCATGCTGCTGAACGCTGCCGCCTTCATGTACAACCAAACCAACGGAACAGAACAAGCAATGTGGGAATCCCGCGCGAACCAACTCTGGACCGAAAGTGCCCAAGTCTTCTTCAAAAACCAAGTCATGTTCGAAGTAGCATGCGAACCCTCCCACAACTGTAACATTGACCAGCAGAGGTATGAAACACATACCCCATCCACTACCTCTCCACCTTGAAACCCCCCACTGACCCTCATCCCAGTTTCAAAGCCCCCTTCTCCCGCTTCCTCGCCGTCTCCATGAAACTCCTCCCCTCCCTCTACTCCCAAATTCTCCCCTACCTCCAAGCCTCCGCCACCGCCGCCGCCGCCCAATGCTCCGGCGGCTCCGACGGCCAGACCTGCGGAACCTCCTGGCTCAACAACGGGGTCTGGGACGGCACAAACGGTGTCGGGCAACAGATGAGCGCCTTGGAAGTCATTCAGGCGAATTTGATTGGACAATCTGCAGCCCCGGTGACATACAATACCGGTGGTATCAGTCAAGGAAATGCGAGTTTGGGAACAACGCAAGGCACGGCGGACGGGACGCCCGTGGTTTATGGGCCGGTTACGACGGCGGATAAGGCGGGTGCCGCGATACTGACGATAGTTATGGTGGTGGGCGCGTTGGGTGGTGGCTACTTTGTTGTTTCGTGAGAGGAGGTCTTGTCGTGTGGAGACTTGTGATGCATTTAGCGCTCGTTCTGACTGGAGACAGGAATGGGGATACAATTGGGAATGTGTACACCGACAGACAACGATACCGCTAATGTATGAAATGAACACCGAGATCTTCTCAATTTCTTCCTGCCGCCGTCCAGGCTCACGATCCGATGTGCCGAGGAGATGCAGCGCTCTGGAGTCTTGGGAGCTGAAATGACAAAGAACGGTATGAGCTGAGGCTTCTGTGCTGACATCTTCAAGTCCATCCCAGTTTCATCGCTCGTTTGGCAGAAAAAGATCAAAGTGTCTACTGCACAAATCGAAGGTAATTCGTCGGAGCCATGACACCGATGTCGAGGAGAATGGCGTTTGTGCGCAGTGCTGGTTCCATCCACCTGTCAGGGTTATGAAGACCACACAGATCCAGTTGAAAGACATAGCTTCGAAGATGCGGACGACATCTAAAACTTGTCTCTCTGCCCCCGTTTACGACGTCCGGGGCCAGAAAAGCAATGATAAGTGAAACGGAAGCAAAATGGGCATTCATTCGCGATGGTGGATGAGGATCTCAATACTGAATTTCGTGGGATCCTGCTCGTTTTTCTCTCATCTTAGACGTTTATCTATACGAACTATCGCTTTTATTCTCGCAGCGAAGTTAATAGCATGCCATCGTTAGTTCTATCCGACCGCTTGCTCTTTCGCAGCTCCCCATTTCCATCATCCAGAAATACCTCTAGGCATCTGATAGTCATACACCTTACATTGGGTACGGGATCTCTCGGTCTTACTGGAATTCAGCTTCGAAAGTGTTTGATTCTCTTCGTCGTCGTACTCGTCGATAGTTTACGTCGAGCGGGTCACTGGCCCCGTAAATGCTATGGAGTCTCTGCAGATCGTGCTGGATATGCTTAGACTTCAGATCGATCCCTGGAGGATGAGGGGGAATCCGGAGATCGTTATCGCTCAGAAATTTTGCACTAGAGCGTTTAATGTGCGCATTGTACCACAGCGACCTTGCATGAGTAGACTTTCCATTTTCGCTTTCGCTTTCGAATTTTTCACAGTGCATTGGCGAGGTCCCAGGACATGGTGTAAGCTAGATCAGCTTCGGTCCTATCTATCATGTCCTAGATTGGACTAGAGATGCTGTCCTCCAGCTTGCCTTCCCTATTCCAGACGGTGACCTGGTGATTGCCGATGATACAACAGCAGAGCGGGTTTGATCAGAGTCTCCATCACGCCAAGTGCGTTGGACGCAAATCGGTCGATGCTTGTTGAATGTAAGCGTGATGATGGAGAGGAGTTTGAATGTCTATGTCAGGTATGGTACTGTACATCTTGGTCGATAGCTAGTGCCCGACCAAGTGTCTGCTGCCACCTGAGCGTGAGTATCTGTAGCGGTTGGCAGAAGCGAGGAAGATCTTTCAGCCAATATGAGCACACAGCAAGCCTGACGTGCCTCACGCCGGGGTCTGATGAGAGCATGACGAAGTTCCACGAGCATCATCCACTTGTCGAAGCGTTTGACATGCTTCGCATCCTCAATGACCGTGGGCGTGTCGAAGTGGTGCTCCCAAGCAACGAGACTGTTGTCATCGTGCACTATGACAATGAATCGGCCCTTCTCCTCGGTGATCTGGGCTGCTTGGCTGGTATTTCTTCGTCGACGCAAAGAACGCCCTTCCTGAAGCGACAGATGTGGGCATCACTGTAACATTGCCAAAATGCGCGGTCGAATGATCTTTCGTGAGTGCTACTGCAGCCGGCTGACTGCTGGGCATCGTCCGAATCGTGAAGAAATCCCGTAGATCTTGTCGCCCAGTTCTATTGGCGTTGGCGTTGGCGCGCCCGTCTCTCTGCTGCCTTCTGTGAGCTCGATGATGTGAATGATAGCAAAAGGGGGTGCTACAGATACATTGACGATGTGAGTACCTGATACTGTTGTGCTTCGCAGACCGTAGAAGAGAATTCACACGTACCAGCTTGGACAACTTTGCTCACATACGCTAGCGCAGGCATAAGGCGTTTGTAAGACCAGTAGTGCGCGATGCTCCCGACCTAGGACCTCCTTGTTTGTTCACATGCTACATGACTCTTGATTTCCATTTGGTGTATCCAAACCCGCCTACACTACAACACGCCCTCGTCGACTGTCTCGCAGTTTCGAGTTCCCGAGTGTCTCGATCTATGTAAGAAGACGAGGCAAAATGGATCGAGAGGTGTTGTCATTGCAGTTAGTGCAGATGTTGAGACCACATATTCAATGCGCGAAGACCGATCCCTCGCTAATTTACTGGGAGCGCGACCGTATACGAATCGAACAGAAGACCATTGGAACACACACCTCTATAAACTCTACAGACAGCCGCGCTATAATGATGCTGACTGGTTCCGTCTGCGGGCCAAGTCGGCTGATGCCTCGCGACCGCTCTCGCTCATCGGTAGATTGACGAGCTACATGCAGTGATTTGCTCCAGATATCACGCCGCTGCTTCTGAGGCTGGATATTTGCAAGCTGCATTAGATCGGTCTCGGCCTGCGTATCCGCCGCCAGCGTTCCATCGATGTGCGCAAGCAGACGGGATATTGACGAGAACCACAGCAGCTCGTCAGGAGCAAGCTGTCCGTTCGAAGTGGCACCGATAACTGTGAGTTGATGGACTTGAGGGCTGCGAAGGAACTGCTGGTGCAGATAATTGCCCCACAAACTGAATGTGCCTAGTCCTGACGGTGACTCGCTACCATTGCCTTGCTTCAAGCTGCTGGCGTACACCATTGCTGCCATATCGACTATTACAGCAATGGTCCAAGCGGATGATTCCGCCAACAGGTTGCTGGGCAGAAGGACCCGTGGAACAGAGCTCATGTCATTTTCCGCCAAAGCATGAAGAGACGTCGCAAGCTCCACTCGGCGTTGGTGCTCGCCGTCAATGGAGAGCTTGTCATGTCCTCTTTAATGCCGATCAATGTATCCAGTAGCTGCCAAGCCATAGCATCTGCTCAGACTTCGGAAGGTTCTATGCAGGAGCGTAGGTAGTTGGTCGCTGACAACAGTAGCTCACCACTCTTCTTGACGACTTGGACTTGCATGTTCCCCGCGATACAGGTCGTAAACGCCTCGAGTATGTTGGAAGACGCCCCGCCGTCCGCATGTTCGAGCCGATATCGATCGCCGTCATATGTGAAATGCGCCGATGGTAATGCAGATCGAGGGGTCACGAGATGTGTACCGTGAAGTGGGGGTGCACTCAAATGAGCAATGTGGATGTCGTATGCTTCACGTGTGCTGAACAACAACAGCCTCGAGGCTTACAGTACCGTGGCGTGTCTCCGAGAAGTAAGAGGACACGGTACACCTGAATTGGTCGCGACAAGGCATCCAGGGCCTTCGGGAAGCGGAATTCATCCTTTATGGTCCAGTGCTGGTAGTCCGCAACGTGCTTCTTGTGCTCTATAATAATGGATGTGCCGAAGTCATGCACGAGACTGCACGTTCTTGGCCTGTCGCATAAGATGACGATGAAGGAGCTGTTCTCGCGTAGCATTTGCTTGCCTCGGCCTTGGTCTCTCTGTTGACACCGAAGATGCCGGCCTCAAAGCGGTAGGTGTGGGCACTGCTGTGGTTGTGCGAGGGATCGCCACTGCCGGACGAGCGCGCTTGACGACGAGGACGGGCTTTGACGAAGTTGAAGTCGAGGAGGTCCCCCTAAGCCTGATCGCGGATCTCTCGAGGTAGTGAGAGATCGGCGCGCGGTGCTTTGTGGTCGCTCTGCGAAGACGCCATGGTTGAGGCCGCGTGGTTGCGAAGAGTGTGTGGTTGGCATGTATGGTTTGGTCTGGCGATCTAGGATTACGCACGAAGTCTATCAGACTTGAGTCACCGGAGGTTGCGCGAGTGAGGGTTGCGCGAGTGAGAGTCCCTGCCAGCGCCCGAGCGCCTGCACTCCCATTCAGTACTGCGCCGTTCACCAAAGTATGGACTGCATGTTGTCACGTCCGTGTCGCTCCTTGAAGTGGTCTCAAAGATCATCTTGGCTGGTTTGGTCACTGTTGACTGTACATCTCTCAATCGAGCACAAGTCGAGCAATGCAAGTGAGGGTTGTGGTCGAGACGTGAGACTATGCGTACGGTGATTGTATCTTTACATACAGCGGAAGGTATCCACCAACATGGAGAGACATGGTTACATACAGGTCCACTGTTGCTAACAAGCAGTGTACACTTTCGAGCTTTTGCTTTCCAGACCGACACAGGCCAGACCAGTCTCATGACAGCCAAGGAATGCTCTTGCCTCAGGCGACAATATCATCGGTTAACTTTCCCCCTCACGCCAGTCCCGGCAAATGCAAATGCCAAACGCCATCAAATGCCGACACTCCAGACTACATGACCAGCTCCTCCGCTTCCTTCAAAGTTTCCTCGACTTCGCTCATCTCTCCTTCACAACCCAACATGAAGCTCCTCTACCCAACTTCCCTAGTTCTCGACATTGACTCTCTCAAAGGCTTCGCTCCAGAACTCATCGCATATGACGTCACAAAACCGATTCCGGAGGAGGACATCGATGCCGAGATCTTGGTAACATGGTCCAACTCCGCCTCAAACCTCAAAGACGCCGCAGGGCGTATGAAGAATCTGAGATGGATACAATCGCTCGCTGCTGGACCTAACGATGTTCTCAATGCTGGTTTCGACAGCAAGAAAATCACCGTCACGACTGGGTCGGGATTGCATGATTTTACAGTGGCGGAGCACACCCTCGGCCTGTTGCTCAATGCTGCCAGAAAGTTCTACGAAATGCGAGATTATCAGTTGCAATCGAAGTGGCCGCAGCATCTTGGTGGTCCGCAGCCGGATCGGCCAAAGGGATCTTTTACGAGTTTGAGGGGTGCGAATGTGCTCATCTGGGGGTTCGGAAACATTGCAAAGACTTTGACGCCGATGCTACGAGGATTAGGTGCAGACGTTCGCGGTGTGGCGAGGAGTGCGGGTGTGAGGGAGGGAGTGGAGGTGATTTCGGAGGATCAGTTGTCGAAAGCACTTGGAGAGACGGACGCGTTGGTTATGATTTTGCCGGGCAGTGAGAGCACGAATAAGGCACTGAATGCGGAGCGATTGAGTCAATTACCGAACCATGCGTGGGTCGTCAACGTTGGTCGCGGAACGTGCGTGGACGAAGATGCGCTTGTAAGTGCGCTCAACGATGGTGAGATCGGAGGTGCTGCGCTGGATGTGTTTGCGAAAGAGCCGCTGCCGGCGGAAAGTGCGCTGTGGAAGGCAAAGAACTGTGTGATCAGCCCACATGCTGCGGGTGGGAGACCGCAGGGTGCGGAAGAGTTGATTGCAGCGAACTTGAGGAGGTTTCTGGCTGGCCAGCAGCTTAATAATGTGATCTAAACGTTGGCGTGACTATTATGGCAGGTGGTCGTCGTTGGGCAGGTACATTTATACGATGTGCTGTACAGGTCAGAGGTCGATAGCAGAGTTTGACAGCAATGACTTGGCAGTCATTCTTGCAGGCCAGCGCAGGCATCAATATCATTTTCTCGGTGCAGAACCTCTCTCGAGTCTTCTCCGACATACCATAAGAGCTTGGAGTGATATTGATACTCATCTTCAGTATCGAAGATGAAGCTGGAAGCTGGCTACCTTCTGGCGCTATGTCTGCAGCACGCCACTCCTTCCCCGACACCGTTGCTACCCACAAGGGACAACGGCCTCTTCAAAACCCTCGACAGCTACACTATTGATGCGTCGAGCAGTGCAAGCGCTCTCCTGGTCGGCCGATCTGACCGGTCTGGCGACGTCCAGATGGGCGGTGTGGACGACCAAGACTACATCAGCCAAGGCAGTCCCGCTCGTAGTCCCAGTCCTGCCCAAGATCCAGTACTACCTGGGCTCAACGATATCGCCGCCGAACAGCTCATTCAGAAAGGTGCCAAGCTGTATGGGTGGATGAGTGAGCCTGACACGCAGCGCCTCACGCAGCTACTTCGACGAGACAACCAGCTGGGTCCAGGTGATCAGCTCCAGAGCAGCTTCATGAACTCTTCTCAGGACCTCATCGACGCCGGCTGGGAGAAGAATCCCCAGAATACTGACTCCGGTGCCTCGAATTTTGGGACAGGTGTGCCATCGAAGTCGATGGTTGATGCCCTTGCTCTGTCGAAGACGTGGAATATTCCGCCGAACCAGCAAGGCGACAATCAGTACGTGACCTGGTGGCATACCAATGAGGTCTTTGACGGTACGGATCATAGAATTGTAAGACACCTCGCTCCTTTGCTCGTTGATGCCTGAATGCCTTATTGATCATTCATGTTGAAGCCCACCAACGCCTTTTACTCTAGCACCTACAACAGCCAAGACGGTGTCATAATATTCGTGTCGAACTACGGTCCAAGGACAGAACTCCCGCCTTCTGCATGGATAGAGCTACAAAATGACTGCTTGGACGACGATATCGAGAAATTCATTCGGGAATACGAGTTCCCAGGCTGAGCCACGTATTCGACATCAGCGCCCTGGAATACAACAAACAATGCTCGGAGCGTGGCCATAATGCCAAAGGTCTGTCCAAGCTTGTCATGTTAGGATCGCAGTCGATTCAGACAGTCCGTATTGTCGACTATCTGTTGAAGAAGAAGGGAATAGAACCAATGGTGAAGTCGCGAAAATGAGGCTGCTACAAGGCACCGGACTGGGCGCATAAGATAACATATCAGCCTGGAAGTGATGAGTTCAACCTGCTTATGGCGAACGAGAACGGCAATCTTGCGACCTTTCTCCTGATTCAGCACCGCCTAGAATTCGGTATCAAGCGTGTCAGCAAGATCGATGTGTTCGACGACGACCACTACGAGACCGAACCCGAGGAAGGGTACAATGGAGCAACCATGATTTACTATTTGGAGGATCTGGACATTCAGGGCAAGCCGGTCATAAAGGCAGGAGCTTCTGGCAGTGGATCAGGGAAGAGACCGCCAAAGCACGGTGGATCTGCAGGATAGCCCAGCAGAGTCGAGAAGCCGAAGAAGGGTGGAGGTCGGCAGGAGCTGAGGTCGGGCAGTATCCAGCAGGGCAGATCGAAGCTGTAGTCCGTCGAATGTGGTCAGCATGCTTAGTGTTTTGGTTGTGGTGTATGGTCAGTTCATCTCAGTGCCGGGCGACGGGTGGTATGGCCTGTGTTTCTCTTCATCTTTGATCGCAATCTGGTGGCATCCGTGAATGCAGATTCGTAAGCTGGCGTATTGCTTAGTGTCCAGATAGTGAGCTCCGCATGCACAGCCAGTCGTTACCAAATCGATGCGAGACTTGGAGTACCTTTGCTGCCGATGATTACATCGTTGTACATATCCTTAGTCAAGTCTTCTTGGTCGTGTCATACAGGGTGCATCATGTGCCAGGTTGAAGAACGCCAATACAGTGCGGCCATCTCCTTGAAACTGTACCGGCCGACAGCAACAACATATGGAGGCAGAAGAGTGTGGTGTGAGTGCTTCCCCAGCGGTGAATGCCATTGCGGCAAGGCTTCGGAGGACACACTTCACCTCGCCCTTCGCAGCTCGGAGAGGAGAAGAAAAAGAAGAGTTCCACTGCGACTAAAAGCGATCGACCAGCAAAGACACCGAAGGGCTTTGCAGGGCAGTGTGGTGTGACGGCATCTGGCCCCAAGGTAACTCCCCACGAAACTCCGCCGGCTGCAAACGGTGTCTGGTGTCGCTGGGTCTTCTCAGAGACTGATAATGGGGAGTCGGCGAAATTGGCACATGGATCCTGGGTGGCCTCTCGATGTCGGTCATGTTTCCATTGCAGGCGAAGCATAGTCACATGCAAGGGCGTAACACCTTGCAGGCGACGTGTACGGGACAACAGAACGTGCTATGTCAGTGCAGCTAGACGCCCGGATGAAGACTGGCGACCTGAGGAAGAGGTTGCCATTCGCGTGATGGAAGAGGACTTGTTCGACGAGCGGTGGGTGCAGAACGGAAGGACGGCGGTGTTGATGGACACGTCGATAGCAGGTACAATGGGGACAAGCCGGAGGTTCTGAGGTCCGCGAAATTTCATGGAGTAGTGATTTTGTACATCGGCAGCTCCATAGAAGATGGGTCGCTTTGAGGGAGTCGATGGACGATGTTGTGTTGGGCAGAAGGAAGATGAAATTGCTGCCAAAGAAACATCTCCACTCCATCACCCCTACCTCCCTTTTCCGCCCCCCAGGAAAGTCTACCCCGCGTTCCGTACCCCACCACACCGATAAGCTCCGCGCCTATCTCCCTCGACATCACCACATCGATGACCTCTCTCCATCTTTCACGCCCGTTGCCGTCCCATCGCAATGTCGCTGTCCCTCCGCCCCATCATCCCAACACTCCCCACCGTTCGCTCCTTCTCCACCACCCCAATAACTCGAGCCTCCATCCTCTTCGCCCTTGGCGCCCTGTCCAACAGCCGCGAGACCCAACACTTCAACAAACTCTCCCGCCTCGATCGCGTCGAGCACTCCCCGACCCTCAAACTCATCAAGACAAGCGAAATCGATCCATTCCCTCTCCCTACCCCGCCACAGCCCGCCGCTCCCGTCATCCGCAACGGACTCAGAACATATTCGGCGGCAGCTATCTGGGACCGCAAAGCACTTCAAGCCGGCCGAGCTATTCTGAGCCATAATGCACGACGACTGAGCCGCATGGCCCGAGCTTTGGAAAGGACAAAAAGACGCGAGATGAAAGCGAAGCATTCCCGACAAGCAGAACTTGCGGCTTGGGCAGAGGAGAGACAGAAGATGCGGGCTGAACAAAAGAGTGCTGGAGTCTTGATTCTGGCGAGTGTGGCGACGGCTACGGGGTTGGCAATGTGGCGGTTCTGGCCGCATGAGACGGCGAGGGATAGTGGGGAGATGGGTAGGAGGATTGCGGAGAGGGCGAGGGCTAGTGTACCATTGCCTGCGGCGAGGAGTTTGGGGGAGATAGCCATTGGGACGAGTCCTGTAGAAGCTGTGGGAGTTGATGCATTGCCTCTGACGGGTGTCAGTACGCCAGTCGTCCCCGAGGCGACAACTGTAGCTGTGGAGCCGGCGAAGAGTTGGGGATGGTCGCTGAAGAATATGTTCTGGAAGGTGCAGTGATGTGATTCTCATCAAGTTGTGAGGCAGCTACGGCCCTACGGGTAACGGTTGATGAGGACATGGCATTTACAAGTAGAGTTCGAATAGCATTTTCAGCGTCTACAGTTCGACAAGCACGATTCAACAGACTCCAGAGGGCGATCGCTTCAGTACACTACCAATACCCGAGCGGAGCCTCGAACAGTCCAGCTTCATCACAATTTCCACAGTCCATCCCGCATCCTCGAGTCACCGCTTCATGCACCCCCCATCTCCCTTACCACTGTCAAACATTCACACTTTTTCCCCTTAGTACAGCACTCCCCACACTCAAACTCCATACTACTTGCCTCACGCTCCTCCACCGCCTCGCCCGTCAAGTCAAAACACATCCGTATCTCCCATCCCTCACTGTCCCCCTCCCTCAGGACAAACTCCCTCTGCGCCAACGCCAAATCCGCAAAACGCACCCCAGCCGGGTTCCAAACATGGAACGAATGGCTTCCCGGGCTGAAATTCTCATACGTTGGCAACCAGTAGCTCTCTCCATCCTTGTAGCATTGGAATAGTACGGCGGTGATCGGCGGCTGCGCGATTAGCATCTCTTGCCAAGAGGAAATGGCTGCGCCGTCGTCGATCGACATCTCCACGCCCAGCGCGCGTTGCTCCAAGCCCGTGAAATTGCTCTCACCGAGTTGACACTTTACTGCGCTACTGAGCTCCGTCTCGATCGGAAGTCCTAAGCGATGCCAGTGGAGATCTGTCAACAACTTCCAATACATATTCTTCGAAACCAAATGTTCCAATCCAATGAGATCGATGTTCGAATTGCACTGTCTCCCCTTCTATGTGTAGTCTGGAATTGACAGATTGCGAGGTGTCATGAGGGGGCCCGGCGTGGTAGGATTGGTTGGTGCGCCATTGGCCAGGCGGAAGAGTTTTTGTTGAAGAGGGAGGGTGCGCGTAGGTGTTTTGAGGAAGGTCTTCGAGGTGCGTTGGAGGGTGTAGACTTGTCTCATAGGGACGTGGAGGAGGATGCGTTCGAGGAGTTCGGAGGTGGCGAGAACGACGTGGGTGGCGCGGTATTCACTGGTGGACATGTTGGCCTGGGCGCGGGTGGTAGTGGATCGCTGTGAAGATGTGATAGTTCTGGTACGAGGCGGCGGTGATTTTGAGTGGTGTAGACGGTAGTGTGAGGTTAGTATGATGGAAGGCGAGATTGAATTGTTGTGCAAGGTGGTGGCTGCGAAGAGGAAAAACCTTGGCTTAAGCGCGTCAGTAACTGGACCCTCTGCGATCGAGATGAAGCCGCGCATTTACATCATCCAAGACGGAGACAGAAAGATAGGTGCCTATAGAGCAACAGGTAATGTTGTTGCAAGCTATCGATCCCATCAATGCAGATACAACAGTGTACTCAGGCTCATCTCGAGTAGGAAGTCTGAGCATGTGCGAGAAGAGATCACGGACTCCAACAATAGGCAACGGACAACCAACACGAGTACAAGAGTCCTAGCATGAAGCAGGACGCACGTACAGCGAGACTCGCGACCGAAGATGGAGGAAGGACCCCACTTGAGGAAGTAAAGACGAACAAAGAGTCAGACAGAAGTCAAGCTGAAAGAGCAGAATATCTCATTATACCCCTTCGACTACCGAAGCAAGCCAACAATCAGACCTCGAGCGCGTGTGTAAACGGCAGATTCAGGCATATGAAGTATAAGAGCGAGAATGTTTACAGCACACAGCAGAAGTATGCATCGGACTCGCCGCTAGGAAGATCTGCAGCGAAGCGCGGAACCGTGGGGCAAGGGAAGTGTGTCACCAGAGAGTACCCAAGGAAGCATGAGAACGAGCAGGGCTTCGTGGGCGGAGCAGACTTCGATATTGCGTTCCTTCACTCTCCGCACAGCGGCCGCAAGAGATCTCAGGAGCTCGCTCTCATGCAGCATTGCCAAGCCTCTACCATGCTATGGAGCACCTGAGTGACAATCGGAGGCTCATATATCAGCATGAATGCATCGGGCTCGAAATCACCGAGCGACTCGCATATTCCCACGTCAACTTCAGACCGAACTAAAAGGGATCGATTAATGTCAATGGGGCGGAGAGCCAAACCGGGTTAGAGAGCGAACAAAGAACAGCAGACCAGCACGGAATGAGACGGGAGACAATTGGTAGTAGCCTTGAGAGAGGTCACAAATGGCAATTGATGGTGATATATAAGGACACTTGCGATATGAGAGAGTCGGGGAGATAGCTCACGCGGTACAGAATGCAGCGGCTTCTGTGGCAAGACGGAAGGCTCTATTATGACAAAATGGTAAGTGAAGATTTGTCGGGATCTTGAATCATCCTCAGCGATATCTCATACCTGGACCTATGCCGTCCTGACCACATTTTCAAAGCGGTACGTCTTGCTGACAGTCCTCCGATGGCATTACTGCCTTCCAGCTGTGCATCGTACGGTGACAACGAGAGCTTCAAATCCTGCTTCCGGTAGCGTTATGCAGCGTCCAGAAACAGAGTCCCAAATGCGAAAGAATCGCTGCAGTAAGGAGACGCTCAAGCAATCGTCGTCCTACGTCTGGAGACTTGACCACCTTGAATGTCACAGTCGACAATCGTGCGTTGGACAGCGCAACAACCACCTACTCAAGTATGGTACGCAGACCACTGGCCAGCTTGTAACAGATTTTGAGCTGCCGTCATGCTTCTTGCCCGGGACCCGACATGTAACGACAGAAGAGTGCGCCTAGTCTAGACTCCCGCAACGATTGAGATTTAACATGCAAGGTGATCAGAAGATCTGACATGCTCACTTAGCGACCCTCGACACTCTCATCCATTCCTAACGCCGAGCAGCCTTACATTCGCCTCTCTTGTCAATCATGTGAAGCCAGGCGGCGAGCCGCACCGTCTGCCCGTTTCTGAATACCCTGTTCATATTTAGAGGTGAGGTCAAAGGGAGCGTCACAATCAGATGGCCGGGGTCTCGACCGCTTCTACCGGTGTAAGCTCGTGGGGACCATTTCACAGTGACTTCGCGTACTTAGAACTCACATATCGAATGTGGAGACGGCGTGCATGAGTGTCCTGACCATGAATACAGATCCTTAAGTGTGGAGGCCGTACTCGACACCATGGTTCAACGATATGGCTACCACGAAGCAGCAAGCGACACCAATTTCCTCCGCCACACGATCAAGAGGAAGCGTTGCTGTAAGCAGAAGACCTCATTTCGGGGATCGTCAACTTACAACATGCAATTCAAGCTTCACCGTCGCGATTAAGGGCGTAGCTAGCGATGGGGGCGATGTCAAAGACGACTTGGAGCTGTTCCGTCGCAGAATGATCAAGTCAATGCTGATCTACTGAGAGTGCTGCAGGGCATGGAAACTACATGGTTGGGATAGAGAGTATCTCAACTCCAGGAACGACCTTCGGCTCATATATCATTTGTTTATAGTGTCTATGAAATCCCCGCAGTTACACGCTCATCCTATCTCTGGAGAACCGACTATATTCCGCTCATACTGAGCTCGTACTAAGCATAACCTTCGTCTTCCACGACGTGGTCGTTGCAGTTGAGAGGACCGCAACGTCGGAGAATGTAGTATGGGTTGGAAACATGCTAGTGTCGTACGCCTCCGTTCAATAGTAGGGACCGTGGAGACCATAATGGCAGACCTGTTTCGAGAACACAGTCGTTTAGGACCAGTCTGATCGAGACGCGATGGACACGGTCGCAACTTCGGTCTCGACGTGAGCAATGGTGGTCGTTGAGCCAGGCGCCTCGCAGTAGGTAGACGATCCTTGCGTGGCCAACGTCGCCTTGTATGCTAGATCCTTGCAGACCCAGAAGGACGATCTAGGTATGGTGATCGAGAGCACGGGCATATATTGACTGCTGTGAGTGAAGATATAACAGCCGTTAGCACCGGTGGCGTGCGAGGTCGTCGACGCTGCGACCGTCGTTGGCTTGGGTGAAGGTCCAGCGGCGGCTAGAGTAGATGTGGTAGTTATTCCGCTGCTGCTGGGGGCGCTTGATAGGGAAGATGAGGTCGAAGAAGATGCGGCTCGCGACGAGGATACCAATGTCGAGTAGAGGGAAGAGCAAGAGGTCGCGCTGATTGTCGAGATCGTCGACCAGTCCGAGCCGGTGGTGATCTTGCTGCACACTGGAACATCTTGACGACGCGCTGGCGCTCTCCGAGCAGGCGCGCGGTTCCGAGCAGGCGACACGGTCTCTTCGAGATCACGAGGTGACGGTGATCCAGGAGGACGTGGTGTAGATGAACCGTCATCTGAGTCGTCATCGCCTGCTGTCTTCTGGTCATCAAGAGGATCCCAGTAATCCTGATGGACGAGCTGATTCTCATTTACCTATAATCGGAACTCTGCCTCCACCTTGACATCATTACAAACGTTGCCATTCGCATCTCTGGATTGTGTAGTCGTCTTTCTGGCTTCTGGGTCGAACTCAAGGAGGACCCTGCCGTTGGCACGGAAGTTCGACAAGAGATTACCAGACGCAGCTGGTATGTAGCCCTGAATATCAACGGTTGGTATGCCGACTCGGCTCTCCAAGTAGCCTTGCAATAGTTCGACACGCGGCTGGTATCTGTAGGTACGGCCGGCGTTGTTCCAGTGGGAATACTCATTGCCTACCTTGTAGTGTGTGACGATCATGGCGTACAGCGGTTCATCCAGAAGCTCGCCTCCGCCAGATAGCTCTGTCAGGCCTTTGTACACTTTGCCGTCTTCCGCTTTGTATCTCAACTTCAATGGTGTGTCTCCGACGTCTTGCTGCCATATCCAGGATAGCTGCTCTACCATTTCTAGTTGGTCGAGACTATGCTTGGTATCTCGGATCCAGGCTGGGATCTCCCATGTATGGGCCATAAATGCACCCTTCTTCGACACCACAATGATCGATGTGCTGCCTTTGAGGCCTCTCAAGCCTAGTCCGGTCCACTCTTTCAGAAATTCGACTGTTCTCCACGATGTGGCTCCATTTATCTCACGACTGTTGTCTCTTGTGCCGTCAGACTTCACCGGTTTGCTGCCATTGTGTGGGACTATGCGATCAGGAGCCACGTCCAGTCTGCCCAGCTTAGTGTTAAGCCACACGCCGTAACCCCCTTGCGCGTTGATCTCGGAGTAGGTAGCGAAGACCCTCTTGTGTAGACTGCTCTCAGACACGCTCTCGTTTCCTCGGGCAGATAATTGACGCTTCGCGCTGCACCCATCACCACAGTCGTCCACTCTACATGGGGACACAATCTCAGCATCCTCGGTAGCAAGTACTGAGATTGTAGTGGTCGCGCCCGTGACGCTGCAGCCAGACACCACCGATGTTGTAGTGGCGCAGACGTAGGAAGACATAGTCCCGGGTACAGAGACTGTCGTGGTAGCCGAGCAGGTGACTTCGATATCCTGCACGGTCGTGGTCTGAATGCAGGACTGAGAGGACAACGACCTGGAAGTCGAAAAGCTGGACTTCGATGATCTTGGTGCTTGCGATGCAGAGCCGCTTGGTGTCGGGTGATTCTAAAGAGATCGCGTTAGTGAGTATCCAGCGCCCAGACTTATTGCTTCAGAAAGCTGTAAAGGGATTGAAGCACGACGCGCCTCCGTACTTACGTTTCCCTCGCCACCTTCTCTACCGCCTCCGCCGCCTCCTCCTGGTGGACGAGAAATCATGGGAACCTTCGGGATGAAGCTACTCAGGCTTTGTAATTCATGAAGCTGAACTTGAAGCCCGGTGAGCACCTTGTCGGTGATATCGGCTGTAATCTTTGTGACACTCTTGATGGCACATCCGAGCAGATCGAACAGGCTCTTGTGGCATTCATTTCCACCTCTGCTTCCGCCTCCTTCATGACTCTGCAAAGTGACCATGAAGCCCTTGATCTTGTTCAAACCGCCAATACTGAGATTGATGTCGTCATCGTTGTGCTCAATTAGATGCTGGATCGTTGAAAAGATTGCCCCAAGTAAGCCACTCAGCTGCTTCTGGTTGTCTGTCTTCGTTGAAATTGGGCAAGCCGTGGCATCGAACAGGCACGGTGGAGGTTGTGGACAATCGGTGGAGAAGGGAACACATGCATTTGTCGTTGGAGAGGTGATGGTGGTCGTTGCACCTGCTGAGTCGATCGATAGAGACGTGAGCTCAGTAGAGGTTGTGCGGGTATCTGCCGGCGGGGAGCTCAAGCTGGTGGTGACGAGCACTGTGGTGGGAAGATCTCTTGGTAGCGTAGTAGTGATAATGCTGGTGGAGTGCACGTCGCTGCTGCTGATACTGGTGCCGCCGCTCGCGTCGGGCAGCGAGCTCAGGGTTGATACCGGAGAGGTCAAAAGGGAGGAAGTCGCGGAAGATGTCGTGTTTTGGAAAGGAATCGTAGAAAGCGAGCTACTCGTGCTGTTGAGTGGCACAGAGCTGGTACTGTCAAGTAAAGATGTCGTCAGATCTATCGACGTGATACTGGGCGAAGAGCGCGATGTGGTTGTATTCCAGAACCTAGCGGTAGCGAACGAGGTGCTGTGTCCCGCCCCTAGCACAGGTACAGAGCTACTCGCTCCCATGATAGAAGGACTGTCTCTGGTAGTGTAGTGAGCGTGCGATATCAACATAGGTTGTATGCAGAAGAGAGTGGTGTGTTGCTCTGTGTATTAAGCAAGATAAAGGGAATGTGTTCTTTATGTTAGAGTAGAGGACCTGCAGCAGGCTTGCAAGGATCTGAGTCGACGCGAGGGCTACAAATGGTAGCATGTGGTAAGCGAAGTGAGCGATGACAAGCACGAGGACCTCTCAGCTGTGCGGTGCAGCTTTGAGTCACGCGAGAGCATTACAGGCTTGGGAATCAAAGGAACCCCATCGATAGATGTTCATTGCTTTCTGCTATGCGGCGATGGGGGAGAGAAATGCGACACTAATAGGCAGAAGCCTCGACCATACTTCACGATCTCATTGATCGTCCAAGCAACACATGGCACGTTTCAGTGCATGTTTCGGCAGGAGGTATTTGTAGAGTCCTCTGGACAGGCTAAAGTAATCCGTGAAGATGGATTAAAGGAGCAGTAAAGCTCAAAGATGAAGCAGGCGTCGGCTTCATCTTTAGAGAAGTGATCGAGTCTAGTTTCACGGGAACTGCATCATCCAATTACCGTATTGCTGTTCTTGCATCGATGCTTCAGAAAAAGAGCAAAGTGGATCGGGCACAGCTTTCCCAAGTCAACAGAGGGAGTCAAGTTCATCAATACGGTAACTGCATGATGCAGTTTCCGTGTGCCCGATCCATTTTGCTCTTATTTCGAAGCATCGATGCAGGGAAACTGCTTGGGCGTCATCGAATGAGGTTCTGCTTCGGCTCTGAAGGCGGCAACAATATCTGGGCCACAAATCTGCAGCACTGAATGCAAGGAGAAGGCATGACAGTGGAAGCTGTATCGTCGCATCGTCGAACCGAGCTCACGATCTTTGGGCGATTCGGGACACTCCTACCTCCCCCATTCTTAACAAGCGCTCCTTTGTCTCTGTCGGTATCGTGCCCAGATAGAGCAGTCAACCTTGGTGTCCTCCTTCATCAACTCTTCCCGTCAATGCTAACCACTATTGCCATTTTGAAATCGCAAAGAAACGTCCATTGTCCAAAAGGGCTTCCGTATCAATTCATCGCGTCCATTGCTCTTACACGTTGTACAGAGCAGCTTTTCAAACTGAAATTCTCAAACGCCGTCGCCTTGATCCAGTCTGTCGACGTTCCAAGAGAATGTCCCATCGTCATTCATCAACGTGTTCGCCAGTCTCTCCGCTCATTTGTATCAGCTTGTCCATTGCGTCTTCTACACACACCTGTTCAAAGCCTCTTCAATGTGTCTCTCTTTTCCGAGTTATTGTCACTTTGCACCTCCCCACCACGATATCTCGAGCGTGGCTGATCCGCAAAGTGCACCGTGTTCGTCTTCTTCTTCGGTGGCTCCTTCTCGCGCCCCGAAGTGGCACTACCGCCATCTGCGTCGTAGTGCTGATCCTCGACGATGGTGGCGGCTTTGCGCTTGAGGATCGTGCGTGGAAGAATGGAGTGATTAATCGGGAGAGTCTGGTCTAAACTCAAGGTTGACAGCGGAATACGGCGGCTGACGCCGAGGCCTGGAATCCGTGGGCGAGGAGAGGAGATACGATGCGCGCGGGTGCCGAAGTTCAGACTGCCTTGCGATGGGCTGTCAACGAAAGGATCGTCGTTGGCGGTGATCAGAGCGCCATTGATCCTGTTGAAGGTGTTCGAGGAGTGGAGGCGTGCAGTGGCTGCAAAAGCAGTTTGACGGAGGTCTCGAGAATAGTCGGTGATGTCTGACTTCACCACGAATGGATCGTCATTGGTTGAGAAGAAGTTGTTGGTATAGGTGCTAAGGACGCGGGGTGCTCGAAGAACAGCATTGACCGTTGTTGCTGGCTGGTGAGCTTCGCGAACGAGCCCATTTCTACTTGCAAGCACTCCAACTGGTGGTCGTGGACCTTGACTTGGGAGAATGATGGTATCATCGCTTGAGGCATTGCTCGACTCGTAGTCTGGAAGGTCATCTTCCTCCTCCGCAGCCTGAGTGCTTGGAGCAGGCGCATTAGTCCAGGCGAACGTACTGCCCTTGATGCGACCATGGCGGTCAGAGTGCGCGTTGATGATGATGGCGTCCTCGCCTCTAAATCGATGCACGACTCTCCCATTAACGTGCTGTCCAGCGAACAGCTTGGCGAGTGCTTCGTGCTTAAGCGACCAGTCCTGTGCTGGCATGCGCTTCGAGGGCTGTGCCTCATCTGGCACCACGTCTTTCTTCTTGTGCTGCGCGTATTCTTCCTTCGCACGCTTTTCGGCAGTCTTGAAAAGATGATCGATACCCTGATCGAGCTCCTTATCTTCGATGCCGAATTGACGCTGAGCATCCTCATTGTTCAACGCGCTCACATGGGATAGGTCGACATGGTTCCTACCGCTCGCCATCTCCATGCGGAACATCTACTCGTCGGCTACCTGCTCGTAACTGTACTCGATTTCTCGCAGCCCGAACTGTTGATAATATCCCATCTGCGTGAGAACCTCCTCATCATCGCTGTCTTCAAGCTTGTATTTGGACTGCGGCACATCCTCCTGCTCCTCCTCTTCTTCGCGGATGTACGGCTCGTTGGGGTGTCCCTCATCGCGATTGTATGCGATAGCTTCGTGCGCTGCGCTGCTGCGGTGCTGACGCTCGCTGGCGATGACCTGTCTTAGTTCGAGAATCTTGTGCTGAATCTCGACGTCCTCGTCGCGGGCGGCGTGTTTGTTTTCGCGTTCCTGCAACATCTTCTCCCGCTCCTCGAAAAAGTCGTCGGCTATCTTGTTGTGGTTCCTCAACGCGATATTGTAAGTGCTTGTTGTGAAGGCTCTGCGTATCTTCGTAGCTGCGCGTGTCAGTTTTATGTTCGTCTTTCATTAGCATACAGATAAGTCGTACCGATCACGAAGTCTTCAACGAGTGCGACAAGCAAAACCCGCGAGATGGCGATGAGGCTAGTGTTGTGCTCGTGCGATGTACGATCAGGACTATCCTGCGGCTGAGAAGCTCATGGACCTTGTCTTATTAGACTAGCGCGGAATCATTAGTCACGATTTTCGCGAGAATCGCCACGCGAAGTGAATGTTGCATCGGCGTGAATAACGTTTCGAGTCTTGTCCCATCGATGCCATAACATATACAAATAAGACAGGGGCATCTCAGACGGGACATCTACAACCATCATTGTAACGAAGCTCTATCTCGAGCAATGCAGCTCACTAGGGACCCTCGAATGCCCCGTTCTCCTTTGCTAACACGCAATAGAGTCGATTATTAGACCACGAAGCAAGAACACGAAGCAAAAAGATACGCTTCGAGTCGAAACTTTATATAGGGATTACCCTTGCCTGCAAGGTATGTTGACGCGCAAACACCACACTGTCGGGCACAATATATTAGGCTAACGAACAGCATAACGCATACACGAGCGCGACCGAACACACAGAAGTCGCGGAACCCTTAAAATCAAGCCTTGGGCTTCGCAATTCGCGGTAGGCGTCTAGGACCCAAGACTACCGAGGGTCGCGAGTCTCTGTGCCGCAATCTTGCGTTCCCAAGCGACTTTGCAGCCTGCTGGCTTCGTCGTGTTCATGTAGCGAACGAAGACATCCAGGTCTTCGAAGAAGCGTTCCGCGATGCCTTAGTAAGAGCCGTAGTATGTGCTCTCGAGCATGAGCTGCACAAAATTAGGACCGCCTTAATACACTGTATGCTTGTAAACGACATCTATCTTATACGAGCCACTGCCATCGGTGTCGGGACTTACAAAGGTATTGATAGTAAAGCTGGAATATATGCCTCAAAGCTTGGCGAAGGTCTCCTAGTCTAGGGTTCCCGTTCTAACAACGCCACCGTACATGATCTTGGCTACCTTATGTGCTCGCGTCACAATGATTGTGATGAAATTGGATCCGTATATTCGGATATGAAGCGCGGTGAGATCTCCATAATATGATATAGACGAAAGGTATGAGATCTTCTTAAGACAAAGGCATTATAGCACCATCGGCCGAGACCGGCTAGAGAATTCGCGGACAAAAACATCAAACGAATAAGTGTGGCTGTGCCTCAAGACCTTGTTTGATCAATCCCATAGGCTATCGACAGAGAGTCTAACGACGTTGGAAGAGGCGATCAATGCAGTCCTGACAGACTAGCAAGCACTATACGCGTATATGCAGAGACCAGACGACTAAGGCTCAGTATTTCTACATGCCAATGGCCTAGACGAGCCGGACATGATGCCTACCACGACTACCCACGAGCCTACCGCAACAACATACGTCGACATGCGCGACGTCCCCTCCTACGGCCAACGGCTCTATAAGAAACATAAGTCTAGGGAAGATTTTGGCTCCAGCTAACGAGCAGACACACTTAGAGCTTAGCGAGTCCGCGTTGCCTGCAGAATTGGCGCGTATAGAGGCCGCAGGAGTTTTAGACTGTTTCTGGTAATATCGAAGAGATGGGTACACAATCGGACAAGCAGATCCTCGAGGCATTACTCAATGTCGAGCTTGGGCACAGGTTGAGTATCGCAGAACAATGTCGGAGCTGCAGGCTGCAAGGCACGTTGGACTTGGACTTCTGGTGCAGATACGAGGGTACTGCGGCATTGAGGTTGCCATGGCGAAGGTTCAGGACGCCTTGTTTGTTTAAGGTACCACGAGAGGCGAGCATAGACGCTCGTGGTGAGCTTGGAGGCAGGGTGGGTAGTGCCTAGTAGAATCACATGCTTTCTAGGACGACGCGACTAAACTGAGCTCAATTTAGCCAATGCCATCCATATGGTTTCCGTCCACATATAGACCACAATGTCGATCTCAGTCCTCTTCCAATCCTCTTGCTCCTTTATAGACGTATTGATGCCCAGATCCGTAAGAAGCGGCCGCTCCCGCACTAAGCTATTTATCAACGTAGCACAATTGTCCACTTACCCTTCGGGGTAATTTGGTAAGTATTGTATTTCCTTTCTTTGGCGGTTTGGCAGAGTGGGCAAATTGGCAGGCACAGCAGTGGCTTAGCAAAAACCCCTTAAGGGTTTCTATTGTATCCGTCCAGCAAACGGGTACAATAGTTTTGCAGTTCGAGTGGGTGTTTTGCCATATTCATGAGCCTATCTTTTTGCAGTGGATAGATAGGTGGGTTCGATCGCGGGTGGCAGGTTGACAATGATTCTTTTGCTAGGTCAATGTATTGTAGGCAAGGATAAGGGTTCTGAGAATTGTTCTACAGTCGAACATTTACATTGACATCAGTCGTTCATCTCGTGATATAACAGAGTCTACCTGTAGTTCATCAGTCTGGCCGCAAGAGCCGCGTCACTTCGAGTTACCGGAACGTGTTCTGTCTAGTGTTTTCACAGCTATATGCGCGACGTCATTGATCATCAACAAAGAGACTTGCAAGTCGTGATAAGGCGCCTCAGCACCGTGGTCCAACAATATGCGTATGACTTGCCCTTCTCAAGCTAATGCCTTCGTCACGTCAGTAAACCACCCGAATTTCCAGACACGCAAGATCGCCACCGCCCAGCGAACCTAGACACCGAGACCAAGCAACGAGTGAGCACACAACCACACATTGGCTCACAAACCATCGCGATTGGCAATTTGCAGTCGCTGAATCTTTCGTCAGAGCCGCGCCGCCGCTGCTGTGAGCAACAACACTACACGCGCTCTGGAAGGCACGGCGAAGCACCGACTACCGTTATCGCGAAGCCTTCGGCCAATCCCCATAGACATATCAAGACAGCGTAGGCGGCCGCACGCTCGGCACGCCCCCGCTGGCGACGAAGATATAGTCATCGTTTGCCGCCCCCAAGGCCACAGCTAAGGGGATGATCATCTCCGACCACAGTCACGTTTCCTACGTAGACCTCATGCCAACGCCGATCGCGTTCCGAAGCTTTTCGTGAGCAGAGGCAGGAAGAGCAGAGGGAGAGATATCTTGAAGGCGTTAGGATCCACATCTGCGAGGGAGGCAATACGAGAGGGCTGGGGATCCGCAGAACGGCAGAGTGGCAGCCAGGCGTATGACCAGAGAGCTTGCGCTGAGTCACTGGGCGTTTGAATCAGTCGGCGATTGGGTGCAGGAAAGGTCAGCCTGGCGGGTGTCACGCAAGGGTACCGGGTTGCAATACCCTATGCTCACACTTGCGGCGTGCACTTCCTTGAGGCAGCGACAACGTAAAATCGCTTTGACAAGAGTATTAGGAGCAAGTCAAGATGCCCCACCGTAACTGACCACGCATTGACCGTCTTGATCGACCCGATGGACAGCCACAGTTATCGCCCACAGGCTGGCGGAACCGGCATCAGGCTTGATCTGGCGCGGTAGGCTTGCAAGCAATTCCCTCCTTTTCTCTAGTTCTCGAGCCTCTGCCGCCTCCTCTCCACGTTCTCCGTTGTCTCTGATCACTGAACCCTGTTCTTCTTCGACGTCGAGCTCGAGGCGCACTACGTCTGCCTTATGAAGTCTTCCGCGACACTTGGGGCACGACCGGTGATAGACCACCCACTGCAGCAGACACTCCGGGCAGAAGATGTTGCAACAGATCGTCATGATTGGATCGTGCTGAGCTGGAGCCTCTGCTTTGCAAATACTGCATTCGGCAGACAGCTGTTCTCGAATCACCAAGACATGCTGAGCTGATAGTCCGACGTTCTTGAGAATGTAGCTCTGCAGACCCCGGACCATGTCTTCAACTCTCTCTACGATCGCAGCCGAATCTTGAGCAACGACTCCCAGCAGCTCGAGGTCCACCGTCACGCCCAAAGTCGCAGCCAAAGTCGTGGTCCCCTAGGTCAGTGCTTGCTGCTGTGCCTGCAACTCGACTAGCATGGCTCGTCTGTCGGCTTGTTCTAACTCTGTCTGCGCCAGCTGCGCCTGAGACATTGCCACACCAGCTTCGGCGCGCTCAAGCTGCTGCGATGTGGTCTTCTCGGGTGCTGCGGTGACTTGTTGATGGTCATGATCAGGCACAGCTCCTTGACCAGCAAGCTCTGTCTAATCCTGTGTCGCTACTGCATCGCCGCGTGTGTGCTCTCCCGTATCGCTCCCAGTCGCATCGGCTGGGTCTTGTAAAGTTGCACCGTCGTTCTCCCCCTCATCTGCAGCAGCAAGCATTTGAGCAAGGAGTGGCGATAGACGGACACCTCGGCCCTGCTGTCGTCGCAGGAACTCTGCGGTCATCGAACCTAGGCGCGCCACTTCCTAGAGTCTGACTTGTGCGGGTAACAATACGTGTTTTGCGTGGATGGTAAAGCGGCTTGTGCGGATGCCGAAGAACTGATAGGACGGAAGATAACTGAAGTGGTGCGGAGCCTGAGACAACAAGAGTGTGTCGAGATGAAGGACGCACAGGCTGTGATGTGGAAGCGCCTCAAGAAATCCACGTTCAAGCATTAACCTTTCTGTTCACTGGTCCACATAAATCAATCGCGCCAGTACCCTCGTCCTGGATATCATTCACCATCGGCTGATTCTTCGAGCGAATCTTCGTTCGTTATCTCAGAGTCCGCACTCCCGACCCTGAGCGCTGTAAATGCTGCGATCGTCTTTAAAGCAGCGTCAATACTTAGTGCAAAGCATATATCAATTAAGTGTTTGTTGAGTGTCCCTCAAAGCTTCTGGGACCCCTGGGCCCGATAAGCTTGCTAGTGGTGTTCTTTCTGAAGTTACTTATCATAAGCTGGAGACCAAGATTCGCATCGAGAAGGTTGTAGTTTTGTCTGGGGTGAGAGCTTTCTGGCTTCTCCTATTTTCGTAAAAGGCATTTCCCTTCTCCTATTTTCATAAGAGGCATTGCCTTTCAGCTAGGTCTTCTTAGAGGGACGAACAAACGATCCAAAGCATTAGTCAACTTCAATGACAAGGTTAGTCCTGGTACGAGCTCAAGCACATGTCGGGCATCTGCATTTCACAGAGCGGGTATCGCTGTGTGCGAAGACGAGGGTAGAGATCAATCTCAGGTCATGGAGAGAAGAGACACAACGGCTACAAGCAACTCGGGATTTTGCCCTACTATTAGCCTCGGGGAACTTTCGCGTATAGGTGTCAATGTGCGTCCCAATAGCAAAGAAAAATCAAGTAGTGAGAGAACAATTCTATCTACCTGGTCGGTTTGAAACTGAACGCCTAATCTAAGTACTGCTGTATTCGCACAATAAGAGCATAACGCCCAGCATGGCCCTGCCAGACCTGCCTTTGCTCTGTCGATCAATCGCATAGCTTTTCGTTTGCTGGATTGTACTTTAAGTGTACTCGACCTACCTTCGTCTGCTAAAAAAGGACAGGGAGTAAGTGGGTGTGCTTCCGAAGTTAGCACATTCCCGCAATAAACAAGTCTTTGTATTCGCCTACCCCTTAATTTCTCTTCGAGTCCTGCTCCAGGGGTCGTGGCTCGTAGTTGGCAGAGTCGTACTTGAACCACAACTTCGTGATGACGACTGGCCACGTCGCCGACTCCCCGCCGCTGCTAAGCTCAGCCTTCAGCTGCTGCTTGATCCTGGCAATGCCCTCGTCGAGCTTCACACCCCGCTGATACAGCTCGCAGACTTGGTTCCAGGCCTCGAGGAGCTGGACGTCCGTAGGCTTGGGAAGCGACTTCTTGCGGACGCTAGCATCGCGCTGCTTTATGCGATCTTGAAGGTCGTCGATCAGGACGTGGGCGGCGTCGATGAGCTCGGTCACAGTCTCGACGCTGACGATCTTGGAGCTATTGCCGAGGGCTTCAAGAGCCTTGGCTGCCTCGCTGAAGATTTTGTAAGTGGAAGGAATGACTGGAACAAGCTCAATCTGCTGTGTGTATCCAGCGATAGTAGTGAGGACGACGTTGGGAATGCCGCTGCCGTCGAAGTTGGAGTTGCTTGGGCAGTGCTCTAGGGTACCAGCGAGAAGCACGGTATCGGCAGCGCCGGGCTGACGAATGTCGCGGCGAGCAAATATGTCCTTCTTCAGCCACTCGGTCTCGAGAGTGGCGAACCGAGCCATTGCGGCGTTAAGACGCTTGACTTGGGTGTCGAACTCGATGTCGGAAGACATGTTGGCAGGCTCGGTGCTCATGGTCTGTTGCCTGACGATGGGTATACGCTTGAGTTCCGTGGCACTTGCCAAGGCTGTTGGAAGCCGAAATGAAGATGTACGTCTGTTCCGTGCGGTAATTGATGTGGTGGAGGCTTGTGTGTGGAAGAGTTTGAGCTTGGTGTCGGTGGTTCTGGAGATGATGTTGCTTGAAGTTAATTGTCAAGGAAGCGGTCTAGCCGCCTTATGTAGTAAAGTGTCGGCACAGATAGTGGTGTGTTTGCGATCACCGGCATTTGCGCATGTTTCGCAGCATTCACCGGAGTCTAACATTCAATCACAACATCCGACACAAGCACAATACTTTATAGGTGCTCAATCTCGCAGCGACTGGTCAGTACAAACGTTCCGGAGTCAGTAATGCTTCTTCGTTTGTGCTCCCTTGTAAGTGCATATGGCTCCTGGGATCTCTTCGCTTTAGATCCTGCTGAAATGGTGCGATGGATCATGCTCTACTATTATCGATCCGAGTACACTCGTACCTGCCGCATTGCCGAATGAGTAAGGGCAATGTGTATAGGTGTCGTCGAATTACAAGATGTCTAGAGTCTTTGCCAAAAGGATTCGCAAATCCTTTCGGCCAACATGCTAAAGCGCCCGTGCACCGTCGTGGCATAGGAGAACGTGAGCTGTCGGGGCAATAATGCAGTCGTGGTCAACTCGGTACGACGCCGGGTCTCGTCCTTTAGAATGCTTCAAGGCTAACTGCAACAGCTCCATACCGACGCTGGGCCCAACCAGTATTAGATATCCACCTCCTAATGCCGTCATCAGCTGAGAAGCGTACGTGTACGCTGTTCCGACCCGCAGACATGGCTTCGCGACACGGGCGACGGAAGAGAGGGCCACGATAAGGAGCATGATAACGATCAAGACAACTGACAGGTAAAGGGGCATTTGGAGGATCTCTTGAGGAGTCATGAGAGTGGAGAAAGCTAACCACAACATCGTGTCTTCCAATGAGGTAGATGATAGCTCCAGGCCCGTATAGTGGCCCCACCAGGTATTCGCCGTAATAACTGGACCACTTCCGTCTCGATAATGCAAGCAATAAAACACCTCGCTCCTCTTCTTGCACCGCAGTGCAGGCATCCTCGACGATAGCCCCGAGGATTCCGATCACACAGAACAAGTCGACTTGGCGAAAATTCCATTACTCTTGTCTCTATGGCCATGATACTTATCATAACGGAAGATGGGCAGCCGTTTGACTCTCCTCACCTTGCTACTCCAAGCTACCTCTGAATTATCTCGCGTCCGAGGAGAGCCAGCTACCCTCAACCGCAGACGCTGGTTCACCATAGCCTAAAGGCCCGTAGTAGGATGCATCTGGCCGTTGAGGATCTGTACGAGCACACAAGTTTGCCCTCTTTGTTTTCTTTGCTGTGTAGATAGGACGAACTCAGCTCCTAACTTGGCTTTAATCTTGGGCACGTATCCTTTGTCGACAACTGCGCGTCTAGACGACTCTACGTGTCTGGTATCGATACGTTGTTAGACGAGCCGGGATACCATACACAGCATCCATTATGCGTTTGCTGAAGGACGGTTTCTGCTAGGCGGTTTGATTAAAGTTTGCCTTCGAAAGTGCGTAGCGATATGCCGTAGATAAGGACAAAGGCGTTGCTACAGATCAGGTCCACGAGCTCTTATCTGTAAGGTATACTAGGACCACGCGTTGCTGACTTCCCTACGAGGGCGCAGCACTTCTTTACGTCGATTACACTTCCCTTTTTTCTTCATTGCGAATCTCAGCTAGCCGTCTGTCGTATTACATCCATCTCTACCTAAGCGGTCTCTCAACCCATCGTATATACCCCAAGGAAACTACCACTATGTTCACTTCCGGATGGATTGCCTGTGGTGAACAGGTTCGGTGCTTCGTAGAGAAGGTGAATGCCTGTCCGACGTCCGCAAATCCGTCGCGCGGCTTGAACGAAGGACTTAGTTGAAGGTTTCGGCCCGTACGTGGCTGCACAAGAAGTATAAACATCAGAACGTCGTGGTTGTCGAGCTTGGTTTCTTCAACGTAGATCGCCTTTGCTCAAAAATGTACAGCATCGTCTCAGACTGCAACCAGTACCAGACTAGTACCTCAACCTTATCCGTAGCAGCAACCCAACGATAGACTTCTGAAGCGACTTTCCTCCTGGCCGCGAACACCTTCTCGGCTACACTGCCATCATCATCAAGACTCCTGTCGTCGCTTCGTGGGCCGTGTTCGTCCATCGCTGCGTGACGACGAGCGAGGAGGCGGTACACGACGAAAACGGCAATCTTGAGGACTGCCCAATCTGTCTCGACGTTCTCGACCCGGTTCACAGCCAACACCACTGGCCAAGCAGTGGGAACGACCGTTCCCATGGGCTCGTTCTGATAAACGACAAGTGCCAGCACCTCTACCATACTGGCTGCTTCCTCGAGACCATGCAGACGCGACGTACTTGTCCAATGTGCCAGACACCATTGTCAACACCGAGGAGGAGGTGATACGCGCAGGGGCCATCGCTTATGCTATTGGTACTATGGCCAAGGGTGAGTATGACACCCTCGAACAGCTGACCGATCTTCCCATTGCCATTCTCGCGCGTGGTCTCGCAACGTGCTGCTAGATTGCTACTCACCACTTCCGCATCACGGGCATTGGAGGTTCAATACCAGACAACGAGCAGCACCACATGCCAGACGGTGTCGCTGACCATGCGGACGGTCGACGCATCATCGAGTGCTTGCTCCAGACCATCGGCCAGCGGCACGAAAAGATGTGTAGAATCGAAGATTTCGCCGAGCAACTGCCATCTCGCGCTGCGACCATTCTGCGCCAACAGCATGCTGGAAGTGCGTATACGTACGGAATGTGGCGATTCTCTGGCGATGTCGCACGCCGAGAGCTGATTTGCTTCGCTCGGACCCACAAGGAGTGGTGACGGGTGAGGTGAGTAGAAGCTGATGACGCCCACTGAAGGGATGAAGACAACTGCTGACCACACATATACACTCAAGCTTCATCAGTCTTTCAGACCCTGGAGGACCTGTTAACGAAGCAATTGCGACGAATATGTGACGGCAAGATCGAATGGGAAGCAGGAAGAGGCGACGACGTGGCAGTAGGATCTGAGTTGCAGCCTTCTACGCTTATCAGCTTCAGGTTGAGAGCAGAGGACGAAGCACCTGTAAAAGCCCTGAAGATGGATAGCTCACGAGTCCCCGGACACCGTCGATGACGATAGCAATGGGTAGCCCAGATAGCTTGCACTTATGCCACCGATATGCGTGCCCCTCGTCCTGATAGCCCTTACGCAGACGGCTCCCCTTACATCTTTTCATCGTGTCTCACTTGTTTGCGGTGCTGATCCGCGTGTCTTCCCGGCATGCCTTCGCGAGACCAAGACCTGCGTTTGTCCTTATGCTATAATGGACGAAGGTGTAGAAGATTCGCGTGGCCGGATGTTGTCGTAAACTAATGGACGCTCTCACGCTGGCCCAGCGCTTCGACGGGTCATCTCTTTTCTCTTGCTGTTAAGGAATTACCGCCTGCTCCGTATGTCGTAACGCGTTTCATTGCTGCAAGTGTTGCTGCCGATGAGAGGGGCTTTTTCTTTGCACATGACAGACTTGTTCACGATTTTCCGCTTCGTTGGACTCGAAGTGCAGTGGCGTAAGCGTAAGTATCTTGACATTCGTGGCAGTCGTAGGTCAAACAGCGTCGGTGATGGAGATGCCACTTCTGTCTGATCCAGTATTTGCGGATGCAGAAGTCGGCGTGCTTGTTCGTGGTATCGCTCTCTAAGTACTGTGGCACTGCTTGTCGTCCTACGAGTCTTCTACAGGGCCGTTTCCCTCGAGATAGAGCTGCGGCTCCCTCGTACACATTACCGATCGTCGCACGTAGCCTTAATCTTCTGGTGCATGTTGCAATTAGTACACTACACGATTGCTCTCGCTGGAGTGCGATCGTGTAGCGAGCTTAGTCTCTGGGAAATTGTCTCATCCGATGGATCTGTGTCAGAGATGTCGAGCTTTGTTGTATAGGAGTTTCGTTATGGGAGCAGAGGATCTTCGAAGCTCCTCGCGATCAAACTCCAGGCTCTGCCGCCACCACCGAGCTACTCCGACCTCGTTTGGACGACTCACATGTACGTTCAGAGTTTGCCTCACTTAACCTCACAAGCGGCATCTTGTGGGGCTCAATCAGTGGGGCAATGGGTCAAGTCGTTGCACCAGAAACGTGCCATCCTCGGGAGAGGAATACAAGTGGCTAATGAAGTCCGACTCCTTCCATCTACTATGGCATGCACGTTATCGGCTCCACTTATGACGCTAGAGCTGAGGCAGGTGCGGCAGGTGAGTACATCATAAGCCATTGTTATCGCTCTTGGGACTCAAAACCCTTGCTGGTAACACGAGAGATCCCTCAGTCCCTGAATTCCGAAGGGGCTAAAGTTTTGCGCTTGCAATATCAGAAGAGGTGAAGGCTTTGTGTCCGAATATCTGTTCTTTTTGCTTCCATGCCTGGCTCTGCGATTAGATGCAGAGATGCTGCAGCGTGACTTGAGTCGTCTTCGTTGTAGCGAATCGACCGCTTCGCATATCCTCAATACCGCCATGTCCCTCTTTCTGATTCATCTCGCCCTTCCCAGACCGCCTCCATGCAGGTCCCCTCCACGATACCTAGGGCGGATAATCGATATCTATGTCCGCTTCGCTTGCTATCGCGGGACTTGTAGCAACCGGGAGTCTTAGACGTGACCACGACAATAACGGCCACCACAATCTTAAGCCGCTGCGCGCAAAAAGGGAAGGTGCGAGCATGTCGACCTTCAACGCCGTGAAGGGTTTGATCTGAGCCAGTGCGCAGTGCGTCGCATCATGGGAAGTGGACGGAGCAGGGTTGAGCCGATGGCTGTAGCATAGCTCGGTAGAAGGAGAAAGCAAACCGAAGAGTCTTGAAGGAAGTAGTACACCTCGGGCAGGCGGTCTGATGGTGGGCGTGGATTGGGGAGTGTTCGCCACACGAATCGTAAGAAGACAATAAAGTGGATACGACAAAGGTCTTGCCGCTAACTCAACACCATGAAGACACAAGCTCTCGGATTCCACACTTGTATCCCAGAATTGGTACCCTCACCGCCGCTGCCCATTGCCACCGAGAGAATCATCACTGAGCAGGGACTCAGATACGCCGAACCTTTCCACAGCGTAACGATCGTCCGTCCTCCCGATAGTCACCCCGACCTCGATGCCCGCAATCTCCCCACTGTACCTCACACATTCCAACAACAACGCAGCTACCTCCTCGGAAAGGCGTTCGTCATCCTTCTCGAGAACGAGGTCCAGATCCCTCAACCTAATCTCCCTCGCAAGCTTCCGAACAACCTTCGTAAGCCAATTAACAACCTCCTCCTTGAAGCCAGCATGCTGGAACTCCACCACAACACAAGCTCGGCTGATCCGTCCTCTGATTTTCGTCTTCTCCATCCCGCAGCTATCGTGAAGTTCGTTGATCCAGCGACACATTCTGTTCTCAAAGCAGTGGAAGTATGTGTGGATCTCGAGCACGAAGTCGTAGAAGAAGGCGGCGAGGGCTATCTGGTACATTCGGTGGTTGATCATGTGGTTGGTCAGGTAGGTGTAGAGTCCGTAATGGTCGATGTCGATACAGTCACAGCGGCGAATGGCTCTCGGGTCCCGACAGTTGTTATTGCAGATTTGCATGAGGATCTTGTCCGCAGGGCGAGTAGAGCGGAGGGCTTTGCCCAGATCTTAGAATCGTCTGATTCAAGCTCCAATAGATCGAGAGTGTTGGTGATGTCAGAGGATTCTCCACAGATCGTGTGAGGAGTCATGATATCCCATAGTGGAGGTGGACTGCAAAAGCCAAGGTCTCTGCGGGACGCAGTTGCCCTGAACAGATAGAGGTACAGAATGCGGTGGACTGGAAGTCCAGTCCTCGATGCAAAGAACTTGGACAGACTCAAACATCCTAATATAGAGAGCAAGGTCTTGTGAAGGGTGGAACGCAGTATCTTCAAAAGCGATAAGACAGCTACTAAAAGTTGAGAAAGCTGCATCGAAACAAAGAGACTTCGGCTGCACAAACAGCTGACCGACCACCACAGATATGGGTTAGGACTCCTCGATGTGTCGACTTCATCTCACCTCGCCCATCTGGATAGCGGATTGACACGTAGGGACACAGATGTTGGCGAAGTTCACGGGTTACAAGCAATTCTCTCCACCAATATTAGTCCGGATCCGAGGCCTACTCTTTTCGAATCCCATCAAGACTCAAGCATTTCATAAGCACTTCCTCTCTGTCACCACCGAAAACCCACAGTGCTTCATCAAATCCGTGGTACCAAGCCCATGACGCTCAATTCCCGCTGTACACGCCTGTTATCGTTTCCTTCTTCATTCATGTTTGTCTTCTGACTCTGTCAAATCGACAAAGCGCTTCGCCTTAGGCGCAGCAGCTCTCTCGCGCCTAGTTCGCCTCTCCTCATCGTCGCCGGTGCTCCCCGCCAGCACTCCTTCGTCGACGTTCGGTGTCGCATTAGCATCGTTACGCAAGCCCACTGCTCCCTCCCTCACGCGCTGTTCCTGGAGGAATCTGGCCAAGTTTTGGTCGTTATCGATTGTCGGAAGACGAGCAAGCGGAGCGTTGGAAGCCGACAAGTTGAGAAGCGCCATGATGATATGCTGTCCTGCTTTAGCGTTCGCGTAAGTTGAGGAGGCTCTCTCTATGGCCCAGAAAGCCTCCTCCAGATCCTCGTCGTCGGATTTCTGAAGCGCTCGTTGTTGAATCATCACCCCAGTGGAAGCCGCTGCAGCCTCGACCAGCATGTAGCGCATCTTGGCATTCATCTCCTTGGAGATGATGGCCACTTCGTCCGCAATGGCAGCCTCAGTCACTCGTCGGCCAGCCAGGCTGATGGCCATACCTTCCAGCTCGCGATTCCCACGGAAGAGTTCCTCGAGGTTGCAACTGCCGTAGAACTTGAACAGAAGATCCTCCACCTCCAAGGCAGTCTTCGGAGTCTTGTTAGCGGCCTTCATGGCTGCGATGTGTCTGTCGTGATCTTCACGAAACGCCGCTGGCGAGAGCACGACGTATGGTTCGCAGGTGAAGCAGTGGTCTCGCTTGGTCAGAGCCCCAAAGTAAGCTGTGAGTGCAGGGCGTGCTAGGCCAGAGCCGCGGAAGTCTTCGAACAGCTGGAAAAGTGAGATGTAGTGGAGTGTGTCTTCTGATAAGGAAGTGGCGTTGCGTCGGAGGCCTTCGATGTCGCGAAGATTGCCGTGCTCATCGTAGATCATCTGCATGACACGCCCAGTCTCTCCCACGCGAGGGCCACGCGGTCCGTACTGTGCGTGTTGCTCGAGCAGCGCGCGTCTACAGCCTTGAGCGTTGAGCAACTCATCTCTCCAAGCTGTGCCGACCTTATCGATCGTGTAGCCTTCGATCTTGCCAATAGTGATGATCTTGAGTCCGGCTCTAGCGCGATCAAGCAACGAGAAGCTGCCATTTAGCTTCGTGCAGCAGTTGAATTCAGGATCTTGACGATATTGCACTGCGCAGCATAAGGTGTACCACTTGTTTTTGAAGACGACGGTAATGTTAGAGACCGAGATGCCGAGCATGGGGTTCTCTGGGTTCTGCTTGTTATCCCCCTCCGCAGTGGTCGCCACTTTGCGCTTCTTCACTGCTGGCGCTCGTATCCTGTGTGTGACGCGCTTTGGAGCCGCGTCGCTTTCACTTGCCCCATCGTCATCATCCATGTCCTCGCGTATGCGCTTCTTCTTGTTTGGTATGTACTTATCGCATGGGATGCCTCGCTTGACGCAACTGCTGCATGGGTTGCCCCCAGGGCAGCCCTTCTTCTGGCTGATACATCCAAAGCATCGGCGGCCAAAGCTGGTTCGAGCCATGTTGAAACGTACGTTGCGCTTCGGGGATCAACCTGAGGCCTTGCTGATGACGCCGAGTGTGCTTGCATGTAACGCGCCACTGCTGGGAACAGGTCGCGTCCTGTCAGAATTGGGGCAAAGACTTACGCCGGTCCTGTGTATGCGCACCGCGAGTATCGCATACATGTGAAGCCGACTTCGCGGTCTCATGCTGGATGAACAGCGCGTTGTGTCGTGGTGTTTTGTAGTTTCACGCTGGTCGCGGCCCGAAACTCAGATGAAGTGAATTCTCACGACGCACGATTCACCTAGTACGCCCCCTATAGTCTGCGTACATCCACTGTCTTGTGGTACTATTAACCTTGTACATCTAATTCGGCACGCGAATTCTCATTCTATATGGATCCGCCTCCGCTGAAAGTTCATCACTCAAATTGGCTAGCCACCAAGTAGGCAGGGAGCTTCCGATCGGCGAGCTGTTACTACGAAGTAAAGTTCGATCAAAGAGAGATGATTAGCTGCGTCGAAGAACATGGTCGTCGGCCGACAAGGCACGAATGCGGTATATTGTGCCGTACAATCGATTGATCCGTAATTGCTTGGCAACCGGATCACGCCCATGTGTGAGCTGTGTGTACCGTACTTCTTGGTAATGCTACCTACCAGCGGGGCGTCGACATTGCAGAACCCTTCTATAAGGTCCTACCCAATATCGTTTGTACACCACCTTGGCAGCAACTAGATCGTGACGACGCTTTTGAAGGATTTGGCCAATTCTTCGACGGATCGCAGCTTGAGCTTCCCGGTACCCAAGCATCTAATCATCAGAGATGAAAGCATAAGAGCCCGTGGCAACAGATCGTATCAAGGAGTCTGTTTCGTCGCGGTGAGCCTGGGGTGAGAGCTATATACAACATTGAGACAATCGAAGGTATGTCCTAGGCTACCAAACGTTCGACCAGCGTTTCGCTTCACCCCGCGGGTGTCGTGTAGCACTTAATGTGACAATACCAAGGTCCTCCGCGCGACACCGCAAATTATTCGGTATGAGCATCATCCACATGCTTGTATATCGTACACGCTGCTCCCTTGAAGTGGGCTGCACTTCGTACGTCCTCGCTTGTGATTCTTCCCGCTACGCAGGAGTGACGGATACATGTCATCCCTCAACAGCTGTGACCACCCTCGTACCTTCGTCGTCTGACCTCCTCTTCCTGATAAATACTCTGCGGTCACAGATCGTGTCCCCGCTTTCAACCAAAACGCAGGATCTTGAGCTACGGCTCTTATGGACGCTCGATTTGCTGAATATCGCTTCAACATCCGTGCCAACAAATTTCCCAGGCTACCCTTTCGCCCTGCTTTTAAGATCGATCTTAAAAATTCCAAGATTGTGAGAGCTTTCTCGCGATGGAGGTCCATCTCTTTTCGGGCCACACGTTTGACATTGTTGTATTCACAGTCGATCACATTGCTGCCGCGCATTGCGAAATCGCCGTGGTCTAGCTCGCCATCCCGCTTTGCCACGTGTGGATAGCGATCGTGCTCACTCTTGTATATAGCACAAGCTATTGAACAAACATCTGCGGCGGAGGCGGAGCTATGGCTTGAGACCTCCTGCTCCAGTGCACTGTAACAGGATGCTCCTTCGTAGAAGGTAGCAGGGACGCGTTTCCTCGAAATGCCGTGTACTTGTCCGAGGCATATAATAAGACCGCGATTAGACGGAACACCAAGGTCAGCTGGCTTGATATCCAAATACATGAGCCTAGCCTCGTGTAAAGCGCGACTCCCCCGCATAGCGTCCGATAGATCTTGTGTCTCAACTCTAGGGCTTCCTCCATGAACTGCATGTGGGCAAAAGTGAAGCTGCATTGCGAGTGTGTGTCTACGACCCGAACTCTCAGTGTCGGTTTCGCCTTCGTCGTGGTCTTATAGGCGGACGTGAAGCCCGTAATGGCTTTGCGATTTTGCAGGGCGGAGGGCAGGCGCTTCGCCACCAGTTGCATCGCTGTCTTGTCCGTGTGGTACTCCTCGTTCGTGAAGAGCTCTAGCACATTCGTCTCTTGGATTTTGAGACGCGTACCGTCCAAGGTGTAGAGTTCGCGCGTACCGTCGTCTCGTCTGTATATCTGCTTTCTCATCTTCGTCCCCCTGATGACACATTGACTGCGGTGGCAGCGATCTGGAAGACGTAATTTTGGGACCTGCTTTGGATGGACGAGCGACGCTTCCCTCCAGGCTCATCACGACGCACGACACATCACACGACATGAACAACCGCTCTTTGTATCATGACTCCTTTTACTTGCTTCGTCTCAGAGCCAAGCAACTGCGGCTGAAGGATGGCAGATGCGTTCACGACAGAGCAGATGTACTTGTGAGTGCTCAGCAGGCTACCGAAGATATCGCATGGGACTATACGGCGGATGATGGCCTCGGCGAGCTCAGTGGTGTTGAACACTCGCGCTTTCGCCGAAGCTGCCCTGTTCACGGAGAACATGTTGACGTTCTTTATGTACTTGTGAAATTGGAGTGCTGCTCGTTTTGATCCAGAGAGGGCTATGCCGCAGTGGAATAGACAATCCCGATGTTGAAGAACTCGAGCGTGTATATACCGTGCGCGAGGAACACCAAGTAGTGCTCCGAGCTCAGTGACATCTGGTGTCGCTACTGTCAGCCCGAAAGATGACTTGGAAGGATTGCGGAAGAGGTTTCCTGGTCGTCGGGGGAACGTCTGAGCTCGGACCACCGGGACGGACAGAACGCGGCTTGGCAGCAGCTGATTCCCACTAGCGCCGAAACATTTACCCCCGCACCGAAACAAATGCTTCCGCCCGACTCGACATACAGCACTGCTGAAAGGGTACTCGCCGCAAGTATGGCTCGCACTCGAGGTGTCAGGAAGGGTCGCCCCCTTAGCGCCGCCACCAGTCCATGGACTGACGATGAGCGCCGCGGTCTCAAGATCCTCTTCCAACATTCAGACATCTTGAATCCCGATAACGACGCCAATCGCGACATCCTGCAACGGATTTTCGCCCAGGCGTTCCCAGCCAAGCGCAGAAAGTCGTACGCACATCTCTACGATCAGTGCCAACCACGCCTTACCATTAGCAAGAGGACCGGCAAACCCGAGCGCAGTCAACGCTGGTTCGAGATCGACCGTCCAAATGTTCTGAACAGTGCACCATATACTCAGGAAGAGATTGGCGAGTTCGCGAGAGTTGAGGCAGTTTTACAGAATGCTGCGATCGCACTAGGCATTCCATGGACCGCGTTACCAGCAATGCCGGTTACGCCGGCCGATGCTCTCGTCCTTGAACCTGCTGCCGCTGGTCTAGCTGCTGCGGGTGGACGTTTAGATGATGGGGTGGAGGAGGGAGAGGCGGTCGACGAGGATTTCCGCCAGAGTCAGGCCCCGGATCATTCTATGGAGGACGTCGATGTACAACAGCGAGATTCACAGGAGGAGCAGCAGCCACAGAACGACGCAACGCAAGCTCTCACTTCCGTGATCAATAATCTACCGGTCTCCACAACTTCTCAGCGCATCATAGTATACACCAACAGCATTGGCACCACCCTGAGTGTCAGTATCGTCTTCGACCATTCCGGTGTCGCGCAGGGCACCTGTTTCTACGAGCCACACACGCCAAAGCAATGGCTTCCCTACCTCCACGTCCGCCACGATTGCGTCTGGGATGGTGCTCGCGCCGCTTACAGGGCATCACGCAACAATATCGCCTCGCACTACACTCCTCCAGTCGCCGGGATGCCGGCTTGTGCTGAGAGATTCATTGTCTTGCAACGCATCTTTCTCGACGATGACGCGGAGTGGACTCTGGTGGCACTGTGTCGCGTTGAGTCGTGCAAGCACTGTGCAGTTGCACTGTGACCTGGGAACACTGGCTGATTGACGATGGCATGTAGAACTAAGCCGAGAATCGACAGCGCTATACGCGTTGACCACACGCTACGATGATGTGCTTGAGGTTAATTGTATGTGACAAGGGTTGAGCATTGGGGACTGATAGCAGCTTGTATGAAACTACGAACGCATAGCAAAGAAAAATACGCTATGCTGATGAAATGACTGATGACCAGCGCCGACTGAAGAACCGCCCACTCACTCACTCCTAGTCATATCTTCAACAGACCTAGTCTCAACACTGTTCGTCGTCTTTGACAAAGAATTTGACGACAAAGGGTTCTCCGAGGCTTCCTCCTCTTCTTCTGATGCTAGGCTAAAGAAGTAATGATTCCTAGCATTGGCAATAACAGTACAAAACCACGTCCTTGGGACCGCCATGGTAAAGCTAAACATGTCGACGTACCATTCCCGGCTGATCTCGTTGACGAAGAAGCGATGACCGTTTTCAGTTGTTGAGATTCCGATGTCCAGTCGGACGCCGATCTCAAGGGTTTCGATCATTGAGGTACCGCAGTCAGCAGTGGTATATGGAGCTGCGGGGCTGTCGAAGCTCTCTTCCGGAGAATCGCGGCGTCTCTTGTTCTTGCTGGTAACAGATGAATGTTCTTCACCTTCATCATCTGAGCCACGCTTGCGCTTGAGGCTGCGCATCGCACTTCCGATCCCTATCGTCACGCTTTACACCAACGACGTCTTGATGCTCGCATCGACGGAGCTTATCGAAGATCCATAAAACGAAGGTTTCGGGTTCTCCAAAGGTCTTCTTCCCACAGTTCTTCTTGTCGATAAGTTCAGGCCCAACTCGGTTCAGAGTGCGTCTTACCATCGCTCCAGCACCCTTTCCACAGCCATATTGCCTTGTATGAATGATCTCGTGGACATAGCCTGTACGATCACGCAGACCGGTCGCATCTGGCAGCGTAGCAATCAGCACCCGAAACTCGCCGTAGCTTTTCAACGGCTCGACTCTCTCTTGGTGAAACCATTGTTTGCCTTCTGCAACAAATTGCTTCGCAATGTTTTAACTCAGCTCGCCACTCCGGCATTTGAGTAGAGGTCTGTGCTTGTCTGTCGGCTTGATGATGATCCCTTCAGAGCATGCGGAGTTCGTGCGCTTCATGGCGTCTGGCACATCCAGTGCGCACTTTGATCCGTGCTTGAAGCAGGTCTGTGGACGTTATTCATGCTCCCAGTCGGGAGCATTAGCAGTGACGAGGTCCAAAGACTGAAAATCGCCAATCTTGAGCTCGCTCTCTTGAAACTCGCGCATGTTAGGATAGCAGCGAGACTCATTACTGTAGTGCTGCGAGACGATGTCGTACACCTCACGGACGTCCGGTCCCTTTGGTATGCCGGGCCAGCAGGACGTGAGGAGAGTCTGCTTCTTGAGCTTGTCAGCTTTAGTCTGAGCTTTCCGTGCCCTGGCAGCCTTAGTCTTCTTTGTGACCTCGCTCAGCCTACCGCTCTTGATGACTGACTTTGGTCTCAGATTAGCAGAGAACTTCTTCCAAGAGGTGTAGCTTGGCTCTGCCGGTAGGTGACTAGCAATGACAAGAATTGATGTGTTCGCTTTGTGTTCTCGCCAAAATACACCCACCTTTTGTTCGTGGCCTTCTGGAGCGCTCGAGCATTGTCGGAGGGGTAGCATTGGGGTATGAATCCCCTCATAGTTTCCACATCGTCGTCATGGATGGCAACGAGCTGCGTTTCCTCTTTCAGCTCTTCATCAATTTTCGGGAGCCAAGCATCGTCACCTATTCAAACTACTCGCTCGGGTATGGTACCTGCCATATTGATAGGTATAGAATGGAAGCGACGACGGGAAATGTTCAGATCGAGACAAACGGGATGCAATGTCGAGCTTTGAAGAAATCGTTAAACTTCCAGCCTCATATGAAGTCTTGCGACACATCTGTGGAGATTACGGACTTGTACCGCAGATAGACGTTGCCTCTTGACAACAAAGGCAGTATTAAGTCCAGACTGTTTTGAGACGCCGGCATTGTGTGGGAACATCTTCGACAAAGGGTGCTTTGGACGCTGATCAATTCCTACGACATTGTATTCTAGGGCACGTAGGATACACGACAAAGGGAATCGCTTCTCGCTCTGAGTGACACAGAATGGTAGTCAGTGCGCTCAAGGAAGTAACCCAATGTGCTGTACTTGGCATCAGACACTGATGTAGAAAGAAACAGCTCTGCCTCTGCTTCAGGTATCAACACGGAAGATGCCCTGCTGCCAGTGAAATGCACTTACTCACTCCGCAAGTTCCCTGCGATGCTACACTAACGGCACGTCAACTCTCCCTCGTAGTACCATCAATTCAGTGTCGGTTGATCTTCGGTCGACGTCTCGAAATTCATCATCTTCGTCCGGTCTTCCATTAGACGTCTCTTGATCTTCCTGGATGGCGTTGTCCAGCATTGGAGCTGGTAAAGGCAGATCTCTGGTCTCTGGAAATGTCGATTAAGTGATGGCTCGGGCTTCCGATCAAGAGTTGCAGGAAAATCCACAGAGAATGCAATGTCCTCACCCAGTAGGCCAAGACACTCTTCTAATATGTGCTCTGGCGTGTCGTTCAATTTTCGATCTAGCCGCCGAGCCACCACTTCATTTACTTCAAATTCAACTGGGCTCGTCGACGTGGTGACACCAGGGCTGCCAGATCGCCTGATACACAGTCCGTTTGCTGATGACAGGAGTCTGACGTGTTACTCGTAGGATTGACGACGTTCGAAGATGCTGTGTGAGGGAGCGGTGACTGTAGATTAGAGGATGCCCCAGCGACCGGGGACGGTAGTTGGCCCATTTAATCGTAGAAATTGTACAGCAGTGAATCGGGTTGAAATCCTGATAGTGCAGTCGGAGCTGCCATCTGCTGTGCTTGATAGGCCGCAAAGCCGAGCACAGTTATGTGTGTAATCTCGTTGCCTTGTATGAGCTCAAAGTCGGTGTGGACAGGACGCCGGCGCTGCGTACGTGGTACTGTTCCACCGTGACCGGTTGTTAAAGCACTGGTGATGGCCGGCTCAATGGTCAAGATGGGTCGCTAAAAGCCTATTCTTTGCAGCAGTGCTGTTGCGACGTTCTCTTTAGCGCCCTCGGAGGCGTCGAAGGACTCCAGATCATCAATAATATGTTGATCGTTCAGACTCTTGTGTAGTCCAACTCTGTGGCGCCACTGCAATCCATCCAGCGCGGAAAAAAGGTGACGAGAGTTCCACGCTGCAAGGTCTAGCGCAGCTCGTCTGTCAAGAGTCTGCTGTACGAACCCGAGGCGGAGCCGGAAGAAAAGTTTGCCGGGAAAAGCTAAGGCAAGTTGTACAGTCGGTCAATCAGGGAGTGCACGTCGGTCGTACCAGTCGGGAAGGTGATCTCCAGATACTGTATAATGTTCTCAGGTTGGTGATTGCGATCCATACGCCATTCGCGCGCACCAGTAGGAGCCTCGATGGGCTGCACTACCGTTCACCATACGGGTGAGGTGGACCACAATGTGTCCGTGTACAGCGTCAGTCGTGTGCGAACATTCGTAGGGTACCTGTGGACTTCTCGCAAGCGTCGTCACTGCTGGAATCGTAGGATGAAGAGGGTCCCAGCTGCCAGGATCGTGTCTGACAGCAGTAACAACGTTGATGGTGGAAGCTGAGGTGCGATATGGTCGCTATATGTTGACAACAAATCTCTGATCATTCAAAGCCACCTCAACATCCACTAGATCTGCCCAATGCAAGCCCTGCTGAGCTCATTGCAGTATTGGGATTCAGTTGTGAAGGATCAAGGCGTCCGGTCAATCTAGAAAGTGGTTGGAAAAGTTGATTTCAATGCGCAGTCGTCTCACACTTCCTTGCAGTCCAGGGGGCTGCGATAGTTTTCCACAAAATGCTGACGAAGGCAGTTTCATCGCCGAAGTCAATATCCAGATCAGACCCATATCCGAGCTGGGTGTCCGGGAGGCACGACTCTGCAAGATATGCTTACCCAGATCGACCCGCAGATCTAGCTTCCTGTCCCTGGCGGAGCGCCCGAACGCCGAAACATCGATCCGGAGTCTTTGGTGGAACCACTCAGAGGCGCCCACCAGCAAGTCGAGCTGACTTTGAAGGACATCTTGATATACAGTGTCTGTAGGAGATAGAGCTCAACGGCGTCCCCGTCAAGCAGGAAAGTCATCTCCCAAGTAGAACTCCTGGTGGACAGATTAAGAAGCCGCAAGAGCCATCCCCAACCGTCCTCCAACGATGCTTTTAGAGAGAGCGGTAAGGCGGAAATGGTGCCAGCGTACTCATGGGCTACTTGAGTTTCTTAAACACCAACCTCAAATCCGAATCTGCGGCAACACCTGATGAATCCTATAATACTACCTTAGCTAATGCATCACACATACTACTTCTATCAACGATCCTGCCCCGACAGTCTACAGCTTGCATCAATAGCATCGTATAGACATATAGATAGAGTCGTTACCAGCGTCTATCGACGCGGGAAGCGTTACTAGCGTGGCGCTCTAATCCCTGTACATGGCTTTTACATACACACTATTATTGCAATTCTCACATTGGCGTTCTCACAACTTCACGCGCTTCTTCGATATCGTCTCGCCAGCACAGCACAAACCACACGAAATCGACGACGACACACACCACCATGGCACTTCTCTCACGCCATCAAGTCATCTATACCGACGGCTCCTTCGACAGCCTCGTCGACAAGACAGGCGGCTGCGCCTTCGTCTTCTTCTCCGCTTCCCTGGATCGTCGGGTCGGCGATGCCTGTTCGCTTGGCACCATGCCGCCACCCCTGGAGTGCGAGCTTGTCGGCATCCTTTGCGCGCTGCAGCATTGTTCGAACGTTGATGTGGGTGGAGAGGTGGTGGAGCTGGAGATAAAGACCGACAGCACGGACGCCATTCATCTGGTGGAGAGCGCTCGCGGCCCGTCGTCTCCCTCTCCTGACAAGGTAAGAGCCAAGCTGGCAGAGAAGATCGTGTTTGAGATCATGATGCTTGGACTTCGCAGCGTTGCGGTCAGCTTCACGCATGTTTATGGCCACACTGGCTTTGAGGGCAACACCATCGCCGATGGCCTCGCCAAGGAGAAGTCTTCCCGCGAGGGATACGATTATCTGGAGTGGCAGATGCCGTGGGAGCAATGGGCATGGATATGACACGACAACGACAACGACGACACCGACAGAACGACCACGTCTTCACATACCGCCGCGAAGACGCCCCAGGATGAGAGCGGAACAAAGGCACTAAGATCTGACGCATCTCCCACGATCGTATTCACGCTTTGACGTAGCTGTGGGAGCTCAATAGTTGCACCAGAAGATGCAATGAAGCTAGGATGAACACACCAACCAGGTTGCGGAGCGCCAGGGAAGGTACGGGTTCTGCTTCAACGACCACTTCATGGAGCTGAATATGCTGACGGATGTTTGTCCCAATGACGGACAGTGTGAGTGACCGCGCCGTGCAAGGCCAGGAAAGGTATACATACTGCTCGAAGATATTACATGTTCAGCTCAAAGTACCGACAGACGATTGTCGAGATGACCGGTAGGTGAAGCGTTCGGACAATGCCTTGTCAAACTTTCAACAATGTATTCAGCACCATTGTGCTGCTCGTAAGAGTCCCTATGCATCCGCCTTCTTCCCAGTCCTCCAACCTTGTCGACCGACCAGTCACAACCAAGGTGGTTGATAGACGGCCAATTTTTCGCTGGCCATTAGTCTAGACACTAGCCGGCTAGATGGACAGGCAATAGGGATCTGGCCGGATAGCCAGAATATAATATAGGTCCGTCCGGCTATATAGGTAAATAGTAGTAGTCTATAGCATATAAATTAACCTTGTTGTCGCCCAAAGGTAATTCTATAAGCTATACTTTAGGGTTAAGGTAGTTACTAAATAAAGTAGTAAGATTA